>JAQZBX010035914.1:0-24378 GCA_029593785.1 Cabassous unicinctus
TTTTTTTTTAAATAAACAGCATCAAATATCCATTCTCCCTTTCTTCCTTTTACCACTAGAATCTCAAAGTTTTGGCTGTGAACATGGCCAACTAGGCAAAGATATTATTTCCCACCCTCCCTTGCTCATGTGTGCATGTAACTAAATTATGGCCAAAGGAATACGTATGGCAGTGATATGTACAACTTCTAGATTGTGCCCTTTCTGTCCCAGCATATTGTCCCCAGGATCAGGAAGCTGCTGATCCTCTATAGCCACCCCTAGTCCCTACCCTTTTTCTCTCTTTCTTGTTGGCTGGATTGTCTCCAATCATGATGGGACTGAGAAAGTTTCTAAGCCTTCAGGCAAGAGTAACATACTAGGAAGTGGAGGAGCAACAAAAGAGAAGGAACCTGAGTCCATGGACAACCTTATGGAGCAGGGTCACCCCACCTTTCTGGTCTTTTCAGTAAAGAAAAAAAAATCCCTTTGTCTTGTTTAAGTCACTGTTAGTCTAGTTTTTGTTAACTGGCTGAACCAATACCCTAATTAATACAAAATCTATAAAATAATGCAAGAATGAAAGTGAATGATTTCTAAACCAATCCTTGAGCTCCATAAGAAATGTCTTATGACCTCCAACAATAACTTATTTGCATTATTTCCCCCAGTTAGTTAGTGAAAGAGAGATATACTTTACCTAATGTCCTGGCTGACTGAGTCATCATGTATGAATTTATTCCCATAGTCAATAAAGATATCACTTGTACATAGAGCAAAACCTAAAAACAAAGCACACAAATATTTAGAACCAAAACATTACTAAGTAGTTCCTCGAGGTTAATCATTGTTCAATTAACTACTACCAAAATTCTATCTTAATCCACATTTTTTTTTTAGGAGGTACTAGGGATTGAACCTGGGACCTCATACATGGGAAGCAGGTGCTCAGTTGCTGAACTGTACCAGATCTCCTTAATCCACATTTTCAAATCCTGCCTTTGATAAGTTGAAGTTGTTTCTTGGACACCGCTTGAATGCAATATACTGGGGACAGAAATTAATTTCCTATCTGAATGAGGAAAAAAATATATTTTGCATTGTTAGGGATATGGACACTGAGAGAACACTCCACAATTGTCACTTGCAACAGCAAGGTGGCTGGCATCACGGATGCAGCTAAAGAACCTGTAGTGTGAGGAGCAATCCCCAGGAACAGTAGGCAGTGGTGACCAGGGAAGTGCACCTGCTATCAGTTTTTACTACTGCTGTTCCAGAGGTCTGAGGAAGCAGGTAAGGAGCTTGCTGGGGTCTAGAGAGGTGTGGTAGAGAAGCAGAAAGCCAAGGCCACATTTGTAGGCCTTAGCTCTGCCAGTTATTAGCCATGCATTCAGAAATCATTTACTTAATCTCAGTGACCTTCACAGAAATATGGAGTTAATTGCAGTATCTAATTCAGAGAATGTTTCCCAAACATGGCTGATTACAACAATCACCTGGAAAGCTTGATAAACATGCTCACTCCCAGGCACTTTCTTCCCTGGAGATTCTGATTCTTTAGGTATGGGGTAGAGCCAAGGGGATTCTTAACATCAGACAGATTTTGGAAACACTGTAAAGTGATACCCAAATGTTAGTTATTGTTTCCTTGGTTGGGTTTGGGGCCAATTCCTTGCACACAAAAAAAGCACTGAAGGAGCTCAGATGTTGGTTATAATGTTTTCCTTTGGAGCATGGAAGGACTCAAAGTCTTTGTAAAACTACAGGTTTTTTGAATCCCAAATTAATCCCCACCCCATGCCCACATAAATAAAGTATAAATCCTCAGGAAAGACATGGCAAGGAATATGAAACTTTTATTTAAAAAGCACTTCCTCTTCGAATTTGGGGAGTTAGGGTACCTGAATTCATCCCCTAATATGCTACATAGTGAAGGCTATTTTCTTTGATAATCAAATGAACAATTCCACATGCAAGATGAAGAGGGTGCTGGTTGCTCCCAAAAAGAAGGCATTCTAAAAATACTGTACTCCTAAGGGCTTCTGGGACAGGAGTAAAATAGCAAAGAAGAGAATATCCAGGGCTAGAAATCAGATAATAGCAGGAAACTCCATACATATACCTCAAGATTAAAGTTCCTTGGGAGGTGGGCATGTGTTTTTCAAGTGGTTTTCTCCCTCCCAGAAGCAAGTTTGGATTTTTCTGGCTTGGGGGGAGGGGGTTGTCCTGGGAATTTCTAGCAACTTCTCCCCTAGTTCACACACTCCTGTCTCACATGATGAAGTCACAATGCCCTAACACTGCCAGCAGATGCCCTGGGCTCTTCAGACCTCCCCTGGAGACTCAGCACCACAGATGCCATGACTGCCACGCTTGCCCAAATATCCACCAGCCAGCGGCTGGGGAAAAGGCTTTGAGAAAAAGTAGAATGGAAACCAAGTTTTGTTTACACCACAGATAATGGAGTCTTTAGCAAAAATGTTTCAAGAAATTGATTTTTAAAAATCATCCTTAAAGACATAAATATAAGTGGATCCTTAATCCAAAAATTTACAAAATCTTTCTTCCCGTAGTATATTGAACTAGCATTTCATTTTTTTGTTCTAACAGTTTTAAGGATCAAAAGTTATTATTTTTTCATGCTTTCTGACAGCTATTGAAAAATAGCTAACATTTATTGAGCACTTATGAAGTGTCATACTTCACTGAACATGTATCATCTTACTCCTTGACTGGAAATTGACTTAAGAACTTGCCCAAAGTCACTAGCTTCTGACTGTGGAGTTAGGATTTGAACTCAAGTCCATCTGACACTCACATCCATAACCACTACATTGGCAGCATTAAAAAAAAACTTTACTCCGATTTCCTTTTTACTTAAGAGAATGTATTTTAAAAATCTAACTCAAAAATAGTTAACTTTACTATAGGGTACTATGATCAGTGCTACAAAATAAACAAAAGATGAATAAATACGAATGATCATGAGACATGATTTTTCCTACCATTTGTGGTGATTCGATAGTTTGTTCAGTGAGATTATGAACATCGGGAGCCAAGAGTAAGCTAAAAACTCCCTTAATTCCAGACCATGTGATAACAATTCCCCATTTCCAATTATATTTATAACTCGACTGCGTCAAAATAGGGCTCACTAACACAATAGTAAGCAATCTGTGGAAGGAATAACAATAAAAAAATATAAATCACAACTTACGTGTTAATGTTATTCATCATGTTCTAAATATTGAATTTCATATGAAATTTTTCAGGAAAGAGAGGACAATCCAGTTTATTGGCAAGTTGTCCAAACGTTCTGGAACTAATCAAATCTAGTGTCTGAGTTTTGCATTTAATACCCAAGTCTTGAAAAATAATACTTTAGAAGCACTACACAAATACAAGCAAGCATTAACACTAGTGTGCACTCTTTGGATTTGAGTAATAAAGTCCTGGGAAGAAGAACTTCTTTAAAGAAAGATGGCAAGCTCATCTAGTCTCTGAAAAGTCGTAACATGACTGGATTCAGAAATCGGGCCAGGATATTTGTAAAAATATTGTAGACTTATGAATAACCTTAGCTCAAACAAATTTTTCTTGGTATCCTTCAAGAACCACAACCTCAATGTCACATAAATAATTTCTATTTTTAACTGCTTTCTCTAGAGACCATTTTTCTATATGACTCTGTGTCAAAATTGAGAATCTATCTTTAGGGAATCTGCACCTACAGTATATCAGTACTGTATACTGTAGACTATTAAAACAAATGATTTCTGCAGAAGTAAAATCAGACACCTTCCTAGCCTCAAAAAATATATTTTGCATCAGTTGCTCAGCTTGGATTGCACAAGACATTTTATAGAATTCTAGTCATTGAAGAACAATCTACAATTATCACTTATAATGTATATAATTAATTTGGGCAAACTCGTTCTACCTTGCATTCAAGTCTTTTGCAAAGTGACTCTTGCCAACCTTACCACCCTTACTGAATGATCATTCCTGAAAATATTGTTGAGTCCAGTCAAAATAGAACAACTTATGCCATTTTCTGATATTGCAAACAGAGAGGCAATATAGCAAAGGCTCTGGGTTCAAATTTAGGCTCTGCCTTTTAATAAATATGCAAACTTAAGCAAGTTATTTAACTTCTCTGTGCCTCAGTTTTTTGTGTGTAAAATGGATATGATAGTTTTAAAATTGTATGTACTTCATAGGGTTATTGTGAAGATTCCATTAAATGAGGCAATATTTACAGGACTTAGAATAATGCTTGGCACATGGTCAGCACTCAATACAGGTTAGAAATAATTATGTCCATGTCTTCCCATTTCCTTGTCTTGGCTCATCCTGTGAAATGTTTTTCTCAATGAGTCTCTTCTGGAAAGCCTGCCCATACTTTGAGGGACTCTCCAATGAAGGAAGACTCCCTCCATTAAAGTCTTTCCTCTAATGAGGTGGATCAGTAAGTTCATGCAAAATCTCTGACACTCACTAGTCATTTGACTTGGGCAAGGTACTTAACCTTTTGAGGCCGGTTTCTTTATCTGTAAAATGGAGATAGTAATTCCTATCTCCTAGGTTGTTTTGAAGATGAAATGAGATAATGAATGTGTAGCTGAGGCAAACAATGTACAAAAAGCCATGTATCTTTATACTCTGTGACCAATCTCAACTTGTATATGAGCTCTCATGGTGGAAAGAAACTTAAACTTGCAAATTAAATACCATAAACTGTTCGAGTGTAAAATAGTCTCTTTGGAGTTAACTTGGTATTGCCTAGGCAAATATTCAATTCAAAGTTCCCTATAAAGAGCAGTTTTTCACCTTTCCAAGCTGTTTCTCCTTGCCCTGCCTTCCCAAGAAGGCAGTTGGGTGTAGGAAGAAATTTACTTAATTCGTGGAGTCAGCAGAAAGGATACTGAGAGCTGTCCCATTGATTTAGGTATCTTAGGCTACTTGTGTCTGGCCTCTGACCTCTGTTCTCAGCACATCTACTGGAAAGCATTCTTGGTCTATTTTTTCTCAGCAAGGCCAATGCATGGTGATTGTTCCAAGGCTGCCTGGCTGTCTCCCCATACCCACTAGATCCCCGCCCCTGTCATCCCCAATGGCACTATAGATCTCTTGAGTTCTGCTGCCACTCCCATTTGATCCTAGGTTTGGGTGGTCAGCCCTGCAGCCCTCACACTTTGGTGACCTGAACTGGCAAACTCATGAAGTACCTTCTGAATTCCCTACAGACCAGGAAAAAAAAATTGGGTCCCTTCTATGTCATATAGGGGCTGAATAAAAATCAAAGGCATTATCTCAGAGCTACTCTCTACTTACATATGCCAACTCACAATTTCTGCTCGGTGGCATTAGCTCCATTTTGGTCCATGCTCACCCTGTGAGGTTATGTTTTCTCACAGTTTCAAACGGGATGGGGGCGAAGCAGCCCCCTACCTTATTTTCAACTCCTTGGAACTTCTTTTCTTTCAGCTATGGTTCTAGTTCCTCTTTCTGTCTGTCATGTTTTCCATCATCTATGCTATGGCTAAAAATAAAACTGCATACTCATAATCCACCAACCTCGTCTCCTGATATGAAAAAAGGGTAGTTTCAGAATTTAGCAAATTATTCTCTTCCTCAGGAAAACCTGGCCTTCAGGACTGTTATTTCACTGTGGGATTTCAAAAATATTTATTTTGGAAATCAAGAGATGAACATAGAAACTCTCTCTTTTGTTTACAGTCCATTAAAAACGCTTAACCCTTCTTCTTTTGACTGAAGAGAGGGAAGGTAATATATGAAGAATTGTAGAAAGAGAAAAGTACATCAATATATTTCAGAAAGAGCATCCCTTTCATACTAGATATTGTGGAGTTCCACACAGGCTTTCTCTTCAGACGTGACATATTCATCCCCCAACTGGTAGGAATTTAGAGAGTTATGTGGTTCCTCACAGTTATGCCCCACTCTGGGCATTGCCCTACTCAAAGTTGCTCCCTTTTCAACTTGGCCAATGATTGACTTATGCAGGGATGTTCCCCGGTCTCACTGTGGAACAACTCTGAAGGGCTATCCCAGTCCCACAGCTTCCTGCAGATCAGTTGAAGCCTGAGTTGAAAGTGTGCTCTGGATCAGCTCTTCTCCCTCTGACTAATCCTGCCTTTTTCACTCACCTAATAAACCTTCTACCCACAAGTCTCCCAACTCTCCTTTATAGAATTTAGTTCCAGGAAACCCAATCTACTCAAGAATGACTCCTTTGAATCTGTAAACCTGACACAGGGTAGTCATTCCATAGAGTAGTCATTCCATAGAGGAGTGTTCCTTCTTTCCTCAACCACCTATGAAGCCCCATTAACATATTACTTGAGCCTCTTTTATGAAGCTTATATTTCCTTATATTACAATTATTTGCTGACTTGTCTTATCAAGACAAGTCAACTTGTAAACTTCTTAAGGAGAGGAACTGTGTTTTACTCATCTCTGTGACCCTTGAGTCTTCAAACAGCAAGTCCTGTTCTGTTCACACAGACAAGAGACATGGGGTTGCTGTTTGCCCGGGATAGGGGTAGGGTAAGGAGTGTCATCAGAGATGAGTGAACAAAAGCACCATATTCTTTTTCTTCTAAGTTGAAAGAACCATTAATTTTTTTAAAATATGGCAACTTTGCAGAGTTGTACAACCAAGACACCTGAAAGCAGAACTCACTAAGAGAGTATCCCCCACACCCAGACTAAAAAATATCTAAGGGAAAACGGTGTGCTTATGCCACTTACAGATGGGGGATTGGGGAGGGAGGAGGGAAAGAGAACATATGGAAAGCAGAGTTGATGGACACGCTATTTTCACAAGTAAAGTGAAAGTCTGAAGAATTCCTGTAGGTCTGGAGTCAGGGACTTAAAGTATGGCAGATAAAGGAGGTCTGAATATTTGCCAGAGACCTCCAAGATGAGAGAAGCTTGTCAGAGCAACATTGGGTCCTGCTGATGCCTAGAGTATGGACTGGAAGTCTGACAATCTCTCAGGAATATCACCAACCTGAGGGAGTTGTAGGGAACAAAGTCCTTACCAGCACCCCTGCCCAGGGGACAGCCTTCAAGAACACCAGCTATTGGTGTCAGACAAGGACTGGCCAGATATGACCTCTAATCCTTTCCATTGCCACCATGATGGGCCAATCACACATGAACAAGATCAACTATTCCTGCCCCTTTCCACAAGGCCTGACCAATCACATAAGAGCTCTTCCCCCATGGCTTTTTGTGTCAGCCTAGAAGTTGAAAAGGAACATCAGAGTTTTTTGTCTTGTTTTGTTTTATTTTGTTTTGTTTTGTTTTGTTTTGTTTTGATATACTAGACTATATCTAACTGACCAATACTGAACTGAACTGAGAATTCACTGGATTGGAATGATTTACCTAATCATATGTAAAGTAAGTCTGCCAGGGTCAGGTTCAGAGTAATATAGTAAAGCCAGTTCTAGAAATAAAGGTTTGTTTTTCAGTAATAAGACCTGGACACTGTTATAATGGGTATTAAATTATGTGTCCATTACAACTATATAGGGAAAAATTTTATTCAGGTCAAAATTGCCATTGTCCAAATCAGAAACTGGCCCGTTGAAGAAAATTCAGAGCTCTCTAGCAAGGTTGACTTAACATCACACAAAGAGGGCAAATGAGAGGGCAAATGCAAGGGAGAAATCCATCATACCTTTGTCTTAATTTTGTTCCTCATCAATGCTAAATCCTTAAGTCTGAGCATTTCAAAAATATATTTTAATGGATTCTGTAATTTTTATTTTTCTGATTATTAAAAATGCAGATAATCTTATAAATTCATTCAGCCCACTTTCAAAGGCTCCTAATTTTAAATACCCTTTCAAGTATTTTCCACATAGTAAAGTTTATTAAAAACAATAGTATCAACTTTCTACTAGTCTTAAAAAATATACACATCAGGGGTAAGTGTATTTTATAAAAGGAAGATGCAAGACTCTCTTGTCCATAATTCACTTCAATAGTAAAGGATTTTGGTTGTTTCTAACTTTTCATTACTATGAATATCATAGCATGAAGACTTTTTGAATAAATCACTATCCACATTTTTAATCACACCCTTGGAAGTGAAATTGCTGGATCAACAAATGATGAACATTTATAAAACTCTTGATAAATAGTGATTTAGTCATTCAACACATATGTATAAAAATTTTATTCCAAACTCTAGGGATATTGTACAAAACAAGACAGCTGACCTCTGCCCTCAAATAACTTATATTATACTGGAGAGACAAACGTTAAACCATTAAGGAACAAGGAATTATTTTATGAGACTAGTGATAAGTGCTACAAAAGAGAATTACACCATGCTAAAGAGCATTTAACAGCAGTATCTAACCTAGTGGTGGTGGTTGGAGTGGGATAGTGGGGGTTGCGGGTGAGAAGCAGTGAGGCTTTCCCTGAGGAAATAGTATTTAATCTGATATCTGAAGGACGAAGGGGCATTAGGGGGTGGGAGTGGAGAGCACTTTGCAGCAAGGCGAACAGTTTTGGAACGGTCCTGAAGGGAAAGGTGTCTGAGGGACTTAAAGACAGTCTGCATTCTAATGTTTCAACATTAGAAAATCAATTAATGTAATAAATGAATCACATCCGTCCCAAAAGGCATGTTCAGGTCCCAACCTCTGGTCCTGCAGATGTGAACCCATTTGTAAACAGGACATTTGAAGATGTTATTAGTTGAAGTTGCCCAAACTGAATGAGGTGACCCTTAATCCAATATGACTGAAGTACTTATAAGCAAAAGAAATTGTACACAGAAGAGAGAAAAAAATGCCACAGGAAGAAGCCAGAAGCCAACGGAATCTGGAGGAGAAAGGAGACGACACCGCTGTGTGCATTGCCATGTGACAGAAAAGCCAAAGATCAAGGATTGCCGATAGCCAGTCCCAGAACACCAGTCTTTAAGGAGAAATCATTGCCTTGCTGACACCTTGGTTTTGGACTTCTCCTAGCCTCAAAACCATGATCCAATAAATTGTCATTGTTTAAGCCAACTCATTGATGGTATTTGTTTTAGCAGAAAGGAAACTAAGACACTGCATTAATAGATTGAAGGCGGGGGGAAACACATGATCATCAAAATTGACACAGAAGAGGCATTTGACGAAATCCAGCATGCTTTCTTGATTTAAAACAAAAAATCAGAAAACTACTAGTAGAAGGGAACTTCTTCTACAGGACAAAGGGCATATATGGGCTAAAATCATACTTCACAGGGAAATACTGAACACTTTCCCTTTGTTTCTTAGGGCTATTTTATCCACTGAAGTGCCCCAAGTGCCTAGAAGAATGCCTGTAACATGGTAGATGTTTGATAAATATTTGCTGGATGAATGAATACAGTGTTCCTTTTTGTGTTTTAATTTTATTTATAATATTTTGTTTAAAATCTACTGATAATTTCTTTTGGAATTCTCCCATTGCTTTGAAGTTCTTTACCATCCTGAGAAAATAAACATAGTGACAATAATAATAATAAAAAACTAACTTTACTGAGCATCTACTATGTACCAGTCATGGTGCTAAACTCTTGTCTTTGCATTACCTCTTTTAATCATTATAGCAACCCTGTTAGGTAGCTTTATTATTATGCCCATTCCACAGATGAGTAAATCGAAGCTTAGAAAAACTAGGTAATTGCCAAAAGTCATATTGCTAACAAATGTGAGTGGAATTTGAACACAGAAATAAGCATAAGCACAGAAATTATACTTGCATAAAAACTTTTTTAAAAAAGTTTCAGAGAATCAGGGAAAAGATGATAATATGACTGATGGTAGATTGAATCATATACCCCCCAAAAAAGACATGTTCTTAAGCTTAATCCATAATCCTGTAGATGTGAACCCATTTATAAAGAGGACCTTTTGAAGATAATTAGTTAAGGTATGGTCAAATGGAATCAGGGCAGGTCTTGATCCATATTACCGGAAGCCTTATGAAGAGAGGAAATTCAGATGCAGTCAGTCAGCATTAACCAGAAACTAAAGGAAGCCAGAAGACATAGAAGCCATAGGACAGAGAAAACCAGAGGAGGAGACCAAGGACATTGCCACGTGACAGAAGACTGCCATCACCAGGTCACTACCAACGCTGGGAGCAAACACAACCTTGCCAACATCTTGAATTTGGACTTCTAGCCTTCAAAACCATGAGCCAATGGATTCTTGTTATTTAAGCCAACCCATTGTATGGTATTTGTCCAAGGAGCCCTGGCAAACTAAGCATGGCTACTGATTTGGAAGTGACATGCAGGACTGTGGACACATCCTTCTGTGTGAGAGTGACTATCTGAGCTGTATGCGGTGTCTGAATTCAGAGTCAGCAGAAGCAGTTTCCATGAGAACCTCTTATGAGGTAAATTCAGCTGGCCTGGCCTATCTTGAGTGGAAATGATAGTGTTTTCAGAGACATTCCTGTGTATTCTTACAGAAGACACAACTACCCAGAATAGACAATGGCATTCTAGAAAGAGCAGCTCATGGGAGTCAAGTTTAAATCCCAATTCTGCCTTTATAAGCCAGGTGACTCTAGGCAAGTTTTTAACCTCTGTGGACTTCACTGTAAAATGATGCAATAACACATATCTCACAGGATTATATTAATATTCATGGCATAGTGCACATGGTAAGTGCCTAATAAATGAGAATAAATAATGATGGTAAAGTCAACAAAAATGTTAGGAACCATCAAGCCAGTGCATTGGTGCTCAAACTTTAACACGCATAAGAATCACCTAGAGAGCATATTAAAAGTCTCCTGGTACACTAATGTTCATAGCAGCATTATTCACAATAGCCAAAAGGTGGAAACAATCCATTGTCCATCAACCAATGAATGGATTAACAAAATGTGGTACACAAACACCCACAAGAAAATTATTCAGCCATAGAAAAAAACGAAGTTCTGATACATGCTACAATGTGGATGAATCTTGAAAACATTATGCTGAGAGAAATAAGTCTGACACAGAACGACAAATATTGTATGATTCCTCTTATATTAGATATATAGAATAGCAAATTCATAGAGACAGAAAGTGGACTAGAGGTCACCAGGCGCTGGGCGGGAGGGGAATGGGGAGTTACTGCTTAATGAATATAGAGTTTTCTGTTTTGGGTGATGACAAAGTTTTAGTAATAGAAAGTGGTAATAGTAAAACTAATTAATGTCATGGACTCATACAATTAAAAATGGTTAAAATGGCAAATTTTATGTTTTATGTATGCTACCACCATAAAAATAAACCAAAAGTAAATAAATCTTCCTTGATCTCATCTCTAGAGTTTAATTCAGTAGGCTGGAGTGGTCCCATGAATTTGCATTCCTAACAAGCTCACTGGTGATGCTGAAGCTAGTGAATGAATGACCCCTCATTTTACAGAAGAAATCTTGAAGAATAAACTGGCTTTCCTCTAGTTTCACACAAGGTAGTATCCAGGCATTGACAAAAATGCAGGTTTCCTGACTACATGTCCAGAGCACTTTTTGCTATATATTCCATTGTTTTCCAGTTCTAATTTCAGGCATGAGAACCTAGGTTCAGTAAGCAAACTTTAAAATATAATTCTTACCTTACAAAATTCACTGTCGCAAACAAGATGAACATGAAAATTAGAGTGTGAAATCTAAAATACTTGATTTCTCCACATCCAATCACAATGCCAAAGAAAGTGTATATTAAATGTTCAAATACAGATGAAAACATTATTAAGAACCTGCAATAAATGAAAGGGAAATACTCTACTTTTATATTCTACTTTAAACATAAAAGCAAGTACCTTATATCTGCCATTCTTGTCTTAGCAGAGGCCCTCCATTACTGGTATAGCTAACCTTTAAAAGTGTTTTGTTGAACTAAAAACACCTAGTTCCATATTCCCCATTACTCTCATCACACCAATACTCATGGTTGCCTCTCACAGGATAGTAAGAACAAAGCAGAAAAATGAGGGTCTCCCCAGGCTGGGGATGTGCCAGTTTTTCTGGGATTAGCCATCAGAATATCAATGGCAGAGCTGTGATTACTGCAAGAGGGCACCGGGTAAACTTCAACTTCGTGAAATTTGATGGGATCACTTCAATGCCCTCTGCACAAATTCTCTCTCTGTAATTTGCATGTGCTCTTCCCCTTACCAAAAAGTCGCTCCTGTCTGCTTTGCCCTCTATGAAATCCTAAAAATCTAGTAAGGCTAACTCAGAGCTCATGTTTTCCATGAAGTGATCCCCTCTGCTCCCTGCAGTGTCCATTGCTTACCCACCATGGTTTTGAAGCAGAGGAGAGCATTAGAATCACCCAGATTACTATCTAAAAATCTACCTGCCTAGCCCCACCCCAAGATTCTTATTGAGTAGACCAGAGCACAGTGGTTAGGGCAAGGGGCTGAGGCCTCAGCAGAGTAGGTGTTATGTTCTGGTTCCACATGCATCAGGGCCAGGTCTGAGTTCTACAGGTAGACCCCAAGTCCATCTCCTCTTGGTCCCCTTCCTTGGGGCTTTCCTTTTCAGCTGATAGGAGAATGTGTGTGCCCCACAAACTAGTTTTCCTACAGGTAGATCCCAAGGTCTATATTCAGAAAGAAGCTTTAAGAACCTTCGTTTTAGCTGCAGATATAAATCAGGTTCTCCAATTCAGCATTACCCACAATTAAGCAGAAATTCTGATTCTCCATCTGATTCTTTTATCTTAAGTCAATTGATTCAGAACTCCTAGAGGTGAAGAGTATGAGTTGAACCTCAAACCCAAATGCCTAGTTTTCTGAAAATTCAGAAATCGTGAATTAACTGCATCAAAAACGTTTCTATATTCTTCCACAGGACCTAAAAAATGCCTTTCATATTGTAGGATCCTAGTAAATATATAATTATTTACACTGATCATCAGTTTTTTATATAGATATGTCTACCACTTAACAATGAGCTCCTTCCTGGAAGGGGCCTGTCTTTATAGTCCCAAACTTAACGTACAATCTCCAGGCCACAGTAGACATTAAGGATTGGTCAAATGGATGAAAACATAAACAACTGAATGAAAAGAATGAATAATTTATAATGATGATGACAGACTGCGTAACTGAGTCCAGGAAACTGTCCAAATTTAGATACCAACTATGTGTTCTATGAAGTATTTATTTCCAAGCTTCTGGATCTTATTAATCAGTCAAGTTTCACTCACAGCCACACAAAACTAAAATAGTTATATTTTACATAGCAATTTTTTCTATTTTGCTAAGGAGAGTTATTTAAAAAAAAAAAAAAGGTACCATCTTCTGTCACTGACATTTCATTAAAAAAAGGACATTTTAAACACCCAAAGAAGTAGGAAGGACATAATCTTGGAATAATGGGTACTCCTTCAATTAAATAAATTGAACTTCACGGGGAAAGTATGATTGCCTATTTTCCTCATTTCAACATTGGCTTTCATCCTATGTGGGAATTTCTATACTAGACCACGATTTGGTATCAAATAATTGTTCCTAAATTCAGGAACAATTTGGTAATTTAGCATGGTCTCTCTCATAGAAAAGCTAATTTATTTGTCTGAGAAGACAGGCAGATCGTTTTCCTTCTGTCTAGGCACATCCATGTTACACTTTGCATTATCAGGTATAAATAATAGGAAAGAGTTTTGCTGATGTTTCATCTTTCCACTACTTTTCTTTTCTAATGGAGCACTTCCCATATTAGGTACATTATTTTTTAATCCCGCAATTCAAAGTAAATTTTTGTCAAAGAGTTACGTATAAAGAGCACTATGGTCCCAACCCACGGATAGATTATTCATAATAGGAATAGCAATTGATGTCAACAATTGTTGGTACCTTAGGTTCTTTTCAAATATAACAGACAGTAAATTAAAAGGTAGAAAAAAAGGTATATAAGGGGAGTTTTATTAGTGTTTATGAAGGCAGGACCCCAGGAGCACTGAACTTCTATGGTCTCTATAGCAAGTACACAGTAGGAGACTTACTTCGTAATTACGAACTCCATCCTTGGTTTAAAGCTTAAGGAATCTAAATTCAGTCCTACAGTGATTAAAGCAACAATGCCTGACATTCCCAAATATTCCACTGGGAAGGAAAGAAAAACAAAAACAAATGAATAAAATCAAATGCATTCAAATGTGCACAGTGAGTTACTTTATCTTGAGTGAAGGGTTGGTGGGAAACTTAAGAATAGTATTTCTTAGAAAGCTGCTTCCAGAGATTGGCCTTAAGGGTGGAAAACTTTTTTTCTGTAAAAGACCATATAGTAAATATTTAACCTTTTCAGGCCATACAGTTCCTGTTGCAACTATTCAGCTCAGCTGTCGTAGTGCAGAAGCAGCCACAGACCATCATAAACGAGTGAGTACCCAATAAATGTGTTTATGGACACTGAAGTTTGAATTTCACATAATTTTCACATGACAAAATATTCTACTTTTGATATTTTTCAACCATTTTAAAATATAAAAAACATTCTTAGCTCAGGGGCTGTACAAAAACAGGTGGATTTGACCCGTGGGCTGTACTTTACTGATCCCTGCTGAAGACCATCATGGAAGAATGGCTAATGGAAAAAGAAGCTTAACAACCTCTGCTGTGTCTGCTGGGGGCTGTTCTCCAAGCTCAGTGCTTCCACAGTGTCTGCAGTTTCTGAAGCCTGCTTTGCTTTTGCCTTATATAGATTCCCCAAAACATGTAATTCTTTGGGCTCTAAACAAATGTGTAAATGTAGCCTGTGGCAGGAAAATCAACTATGAAAAATGTCTGAATACCACAAGATCAATAGGCCTAGGCTGCAGAGTCTTCAAACACCATGTTATAAATTTCAGAAAAGAAAGGAACATACAAGGTAGGAATGCAAGAGCTTTGGAGTGGCGCGAGCTGGCTGCTATGAGAATGTGACCTCCCCTTTCTGCACTAGTGTTCCCGCATCTGTAAAATGGGTGTAAAACACTAATGCATCACATAGCTGTGAGGATTAAATTAGATAACATGAAAAATGCTGGGCACAAAGTAGGAAATTAATAAATGATAATCATTATTATTGTGTTATTGTTTTTATCTATTTACTTTACTGCTTAGTAAATTAATATTGCTTATTAATTTGAAGAGGATTTTTC
Organism: Cabassous unicinctus; assembly: GCA_029593785.1. NCBI lineage: Eukaryota > Metazoa > Chordata > Mammalia > Cingulata > Chlamyphoridae > Cabassous > Cabassous unicinctus. The sequence goes on from JAQZBX010035914.1 coordinate 15,152, forward strand.
TTTTTCTTTTGGTTTATTTAGGCACTTAAGCTCAGCCTTCATTTTACCTACAAATAAGTAGGTAAAATTCAAATAAGACTGAATTTACTATAATAACCAATGACATTAAATTCAGTAGTGCTGGGAACTGTGATCATAGGAAACCTGTCTCTCAAAAGCTTATGTCCACACAGCAGCACAAGCAGCAAGGGGGGGGATAAATAAATAAAATAAATAAATCTTTAAAAAAAAAAAAAAAAAAGCTTATGTCCAATACCCCATTATTAGTATTACTGGATTTTAAAGCTTATTATAGTTTTTTTCAATAAGTCACCACTTAGAGACAACATCTGCTATGAGGAAACCACTAAATAACTGTATTTTAAAACTGATGTCATTTTATATAGTTTAATCCCAATGTTGTAAGAATATATGGTATAAGTACATACATTAGGTATATATACTTATATGTATTATTTTTTTTAAAGGCTGGGTGGGGACTTACACCAAAATGTGCTGATCTCTATAACACGAGTTCATAGGTGAATTTTACTTTCTTCTTTGGCTTTTCAGAATTTTTCCAAAACTCTACAATGAACAGGTATGACTTTTATAATTAGAAAAAAATTTCTTTAAAAATTTAAAAATGCTATTATATTAAATTTTATTTTAAATATTCCAGAAGAGGGAAAAAGTCATGGAGTGTGTAAAAAAAGAAAGAAAAAAAAAAAAAGAAGTAATTTTTATCAGAGTAAACCCAAGTAGTTAAAAATAGAGCTGTAAAAACTTTACAACATAACGGAAAGAAACCAGCACAGAAAAATGATGCAGGCAAGTGGTTCTCTCAATCTCTCTCTCTCAAAAGTGAAGATCCTCTTGATAAGAGGAGCAAAAGAATTTGTTTTCTAAAAGCAATAGGATACAGGATTGGATTATTTTCTAACTACAACATATTAGGATGATGACTAAAGGTCTTTGGCATTTATAGCCTAGACCAAAGACATAACAAAGAAGGGACAGAGAGAGCAATCAGCCTTCAACACCCCCGCACCCCGCCCCGTGCAGGCAAGAAGGAGATGCAGTGTTTGTAGAGAGTTTTAAAACGAAAATTAAAACTGACTAAAAGTCATTCTGCTTTTTACTATCTCTGTGCCCCGAGAATTCTAAACAACATCAGTGATAAAAATATTTCTCCCTGCTTAGATAGATCATTCCTACCACACCTCTTGGTATGTCTTTTGTATAATTATTTCACGAATTTTACAGCGACACTCTTAAAGTGCCTTTTGTATCCTAATTCCAACTTTCTTCCATGGGCTAATGTATCATTTCTAGCTGCAGTGCCTGACAATCAACAATTAGGTTCCAGAAGCATTTTCTCCTTTGCATAGCAATTTCTGTTTAATTGACTATTTTATTTCATTTTGCTCTTGTTGTTTTATAAAATGAGTGGGAGATGAAAACAATGAAGGTGCTGATACAAGTGATGTCTAACACAATGGAGGTTTCATGAACTTAACACAATAGGGACAAAAATGGAAATTATTACACGTGCTTAAAGAGGTCATTCTTAATCTCACTCAGAAGCTCCCTGGACTTAAGCCAGTTGACAGTGTGTTCGCTAGTGAAGGGAAAAAACAAAATTAGATAATGTGACAGAAATGCAACATTAGAGAAAGTGTAATCTAGAATTTTATTATATGTTTTAGCTTTCTGGCAATGGCACTTCTCTATATTACAGTGTCTGTTATTGACTTTTGCTGTCAGGAACATCATAAGTATAAGAGTAAAATACTGTCTAAGGTTGTTTTTAATTGCTGAAGTAGAGGAAAGTGTAATAGAGTAATTATGTAATGGAAGAAGTGTAATAGAGCAAACCTTCATTCTGAGTAAGGACATGGTTCTTCCTTAAAGCTGCAAAGAATCATTGACTGAAATCATAGATAGCCCACAAGAGTTCTGATGTTCTCATTCTGAGATGTATCTAAGCCTTGGCGGTTAATGCTAAATTCCTACCTTCTCTCGGTTATTCACACCCTGCAGTATGTCTTACCTGGAAAACTGTAACCAATATGAAGGAATTTCTTCTCCACTGGTGGCAGCTACAACATCAAAAGTATAATTTCCAGGGGAAATCACCAATCTCTATAGGGCTGATTCTTAGAGACCTTGTACCAGCACAGGAGAGCTAATTGGTAAGTTTTCAATAATTTTGTGAGCTGGTTGCTAACCAAAGCCATTCTTGAAATCAGCCATGGTGGGTGTATTTGCACCAAGAAAATCAGCAAACACTGCAAATCAGGGCTTCCCCATCCCCAAGAGGATGGTTTACCACCTAAGAGGTGGTTTACCACCACACCACTGCCTAACTCAATCTTCTCATTTTACAGGTGAGGGAACCGCCAAAGAGGCTAAATTACCTCTCTGAATTTTTACAACTAGTTGGAGGTAGAGCTTAGACTAGAACCAAGGTCCTGGCACATTCTCTGCCCTCTCTGCCTTCCCAGATCTATTAGGTCACACGAATGGCTCAACAACTGTGTAAAGATGTTATATTCTACAGCTATGTGAATTAAAGTCCTTCATAGAAATAATCAGCAAATACTTTACAATATTGTTTAGTTAGCACAAAATAATCAGACTTCATAAATCTTAAATAGAATTTCAGTAATTATTTGGTTTGAATTGAACTGAAGTGACCAGCTTTCATGGTTGCATTCCTGAGTGAGCATGGAAACCATACCTCTTACTTAGATGACAACCCTATCCCAACTTGAGATGTCAGGACTAGGAGTGTCTAAGGTGAAATGATGCTAAAAGAGTAGGGATACCCCTCCCCTGCCTTCAGTTCACATTCATATATATCTGACCTTGGAGAATGCCAAGCACTGACTGAAATCACTTAGTTTTTTTAGAAGGAAAAGGGGAGGGAAACAATGTTTATTGACTTCCCTATCTTGAGCTCTTTGGTGTGCTGGTAAATGTTTAAAACTGACTCCCTGGGGGTGAAAAAGCCCTGATTGGCAGTGTCTGCCAATTTCAATTGTATAAATACTCCCATTATGCCCAAATTCAAGGTACCAACATGACCACACTTGAACCACACTTGGGAAGAGATGCTCACAATCAGCTCTCACAAGCTGGTACGAGCTGTCTCCAACACAGCCCTACATGAGCCAGGCACATAATACACATTATCCCATCAATGCCTGCAATACCCCCATAAATTAGACATTATTATACCATTTTAATAGATGAAACTGAAGCTTTGAGAGGTTAAGTAATTTTCCAAGGTCACTGAGCTGGTAAATTGTGGAATTGGGATTTGAACTTAAACAGTTTTCAAGAGCTAATGTCAGTTTATTCACCCAACATGCATTATATTTCTATTAGACATATGACAAGCTTTGGGCTTGGCTGGAGGAAGATAAAAAAGGAACAATTAAAGAGATGCATAAGAGACAGCCTCCATCTCAAGGAACTTAAGGTCTAGTAAAAGAAGTAGAAAGATTAAATTTAAAAAGTTTTCTTCAGACATTTAAGGCATCCACAGAAATTTCACAGGGGAAGTGAAAGTTGAAGGAAATGAGCCTTCAGTGAATGTTTTCTATAATTTTACTGAGTCAGGGAAGTGAGCAACACCTAGGTGGCAATTTATCTGTAGAGGAAGTAGTGTTTTTAGATAACTGGAGGTGAAAAGAAGAATAACCTCTGTTATGCGGGGTCTTTCATGGACAGAGATTACTTCACTGTGGAAGATGTGTGCGGGAGCAGAATTTGACTGACAATAGTTTCTGTGGCTTGTGGGGACTGCTTACCTCAGTCAGGCCTGCCTCTCGCCTCAGGTAAGGGTTCCATATCTACAGTCCCCTCAATGTGATACCCATTGAATTAAAGGCCATTGAGCTGGAAGAGACCTCAGGAGCATCTTTCCCAACTTTCTTATTTTACAGATAGGAAGCTAAGGGTCAGAACAGGAGTCAACTCAGTGCTGATTCTTCCTCCAGGAAACTGCCAATGACTAAATATATTGTCAAAGGGTGGAGCCTCAAGAAGAATAAGAGAGTAACCACAGAAAAGAGTGCAAAGGGGAAGGGACAAGAGGTTGAAATGAAAAGAATAAGAGAAACCAGGGAAGAGCTAGAGATGGCAGAAAGATAATATGACAAGACACATAGAGGGGCTACAGTAGAAAGGGGAAAGTTGTTGGGAAGAAGCAACCTGATCAAGATCAGAAGAAACTAAAGATTTAAAAAGTTCACTTCAAGGACAGCATCTTTTGTATTTGTTTCTGCCTTACCAATGTAGAAAGTCAGGTACACCGTTGAAAAGCAGAGAATGACATTAGTCAGCGTATTGCTAAAAAGGTCAGTCAATATAAACTGAATGATTCTTGCACACCAATATCCACATACTATGCTGCCACAAATGTCCAAGCAGAGGCCTATGAGTACATGTAACTCTAGAAAAAGAAAGTGAAAAACAAAAGGTTGAGCTGTAACTTTGTTACTGTCATTGATGGCATTTTTGTCTGTGCATTTTGGGTAGCTTTTGAGATTTTGAGTGGGAACTTAGTTCTTCAGCAGATGGATGTTTCCCGAGAAAGCCTGGTAAAGCAGGCTCTCTGAGCGTTCCTTCCCCTTACAGTCTGCTACTTGGTGGTTTGCTTATCCATGGTGGGTAGGCTCAAATGCCCTCAGCAGCCAGGCAGTAGGCATAAATATGAAAGGCTTGTGACAAACTAGGGAGTAAATGTCCAACCAAAAGTCATCCAAATTCAAATTTTTACAAACTATGTCAGGGCCTGCAAACCATGCCCAGGGTCCTCCCAACTAGCAGCCAGTTTGTGACCCTCACCCCTGACACAAGGGGCTTTTGGGAAATGGAGAGGAAATTTTTGACATCACAATAACTGGAGACACTTGTGGCATTTAGTGGGCAGATATCAGGCAGTGCCATAAATAGTCTTAAATAACAAAGATTGTTCCATCCCAAATGCCTATTATCTCCCCCATTGAGAAGCACTGCAAACCCTTCTTTATCCACAAATCTTACTTCCTCCTTTTAATATCTCCCTCTTCCTGCAACTATCACATTAATGTATCAAATGTACACCTTTTCTTTAATGTACGATTTCCTTAATGTGTGACTTTTCCCCTTTCTTCTCTACTAGTACCACATCTGGAAGCCTGGCAAGGCAACATGCTCCATATCCCACTGAACTTTAGCCCCACAAATCTGGCTATGGTCACTTCTAGGACCTGACTCTCCAATATTTGAATCATTCTGCTTTCACCATGTGACCCAAATCCAAGACTAAGTCAATCCTTAATATTCACTAATTTAAATCCAGATTGTGCAGGAAATGTCTGAGCTGGCTAATACAACTGTGTCTGTGTATGTTTATACATGCACATGAGCACACACACGTTGGTGGAGATGAAATAATTTTTTAAAGTTATTTCTTCCTTAATGTCCAAGGAAACACATAGGTGGAAATTGTTATCCTTGGATATTAAAGAGAAGATTTACCTGTTATAGTATTTTAATTGACCTAAGAGTAAAGTACAGGGCAAGCAGTTAAGACACCTTGAATGTGTTTTAATTTCAATATGAACTGAAATGCACCATATAATAATACTTTTAGAAAATATACAGACAGAAAAAATTCTCCTACCCCTAAACATGGACAAGTGAATTGAATTGCTCCGAAAAATTCCAAAAAGAATGGATGTGATGCCACAAAGGATCAATGATTCTCCTCTAATGATATCAATATACGTTTTAGAAACACCTGTTAAAGGAAACATAAGTTGAAACTTAATGTGGTACATGAAAATCCTGCTCTTGCACAAGGAAACAGAAATAGAAGGGAAGGAATAGGCTAGGAAAAAAAAGAAGGTAACCATGATTGGGTGAGTCTTTAAGACAATCACAATCACCATTTCTGCCTTTCTCCATTGTACCTTCTTTGTCTCCAATGGCAAGGAATGTGACAATAGCACTCAAGAATTGCCCATGGCCTTATACATGCTTTAGCTTCAGAATGGGACAAAATATTTGTCAGGACACTACATTTAGCTTGAGTGAACTCAATTCATTAGATCTGAAAAGAATGGGTCAAGGATTTGAATAGACATTTCTCCAAAGATGATATTCAAATGGCCAATAAGTACATGAAAAGATGTTCATCGTTAGCAATTAGAAAAATACAAATTAACACTACAAGGAGATACCATTGTTTTTTTTTTACTGAAAATAATTAGTGTTGGCAAGGATGTGGGGAAATAGGAACCCTTGTACCTTGTTGGTGGGAATGGTGCAATCATTGTGGAAAACAGTTTGGCAGTTCCTCAGAATATTAAACATAGAATTAACACATGACCCAGCAATTCCACCTAGGTATATTCCCCCAAAGAACTGAAAGCAGAGACGTGGACAAGTATTTGTACACCAATGTTCATCACAGAATTATTCACAATAGTCAAAAGATGGAAGCAACCCAGGTGTCCATCAACAGAGGAATAAATAAACAAAATATGGTATACACATATAATGGAATATTATTCACCTGTAAAAAGAAGTGTTCGTACAAACTACAACATGGGTGAACCTTGAAGACATAACGTGGAGTGAAATAAGCCAAACACAAAAGGACAAATATTGTATGATTTCTCTTTTATTAAATACTTAGAATAAATTCATAGAGATGGACAATAGAATAGTGGTTACAAGAGGTGGCAGGAGGAAGGAATGGGCAGTTATTGCTAAATGAGTACAAGCTTTGGTTTAAGATGATGAAAATAGTCTGGAATAGATAGTGGTGAAAGTTACACAGTACTGTCAATGTACTTAATGTCAAAGAATTGTCCAGTTAAAATGACTTAAAATGATTTTTATGTTATGTATATTTTACCACAATCAAAAATAAATAATGTTTAAAAATAAATACCAACTATGGCCCAGCAATTCTACTGCTATAGGCATCTGCCCAAGAGATTTAAAAAAAAAATCTCCTCATAAAAATGCGCAGATGAATGTTCATAACATTATTCATAATAGCCAAAAAGTGGAAATAACCTAAATGTTCATTAACTGATGAATACATTTTAAAAAATGTGGCATATTGAGAGAATGGAATATATTTTAGACATAAGAAGGAATGAGATACTGATAGAAGCTGCATCATGGATGAACCTTGAAAACATTATGCTAAGCGAAAGAAGCCAGACACAAAAGACCACACAATGTATGATTCCATTGATGTGAAATGCCCAGAATAGGCAAATCCACAGAGACAGAAAATAGATTAGTGGTTGCTAGGAGCTTGGAGGATGGAAGAAATGGGGAGTGAGGTAGTTTGAGGCTTTTGTAAACCCCAGAAAATTATATTCTTAAACTAATTCATTCCTGTGCATATGAACCTATTGTAGGTGGGACCGTTTGATTAGATTACTTCAGTTAAGGGCCTTTGATTAGATTACTTCGGTTAGGCATGACCCAAGATGGGTCTTGATCCTCTTAATGGAATCCTTTATAAACAGTATGAATTCGGGGAGATAAAGAGAAAAAACCCAGGAGCTCAGAGAGGAAGCCACAGAATCTGAGAGAAAAAAGCCACGAGAGCAAGAAGCTGAAATCAATGGAACCCAAGAGAAAGAAAGCCACAGAAGCAGAGAGAAAGCCTGGGGAAGCCAGAAGCTGAAAACAAGACCCAAAGGAGAAGAGAGAGACCAGAAATGCTGCCAATGTGCCTTGCCATGTGACAGGGATCCAGGATCGCCCACAGCTGGTGTTTGGGGAGAAAAGCATCGCCTGATGAAGTCTTGGTTTGGACATTTTCACGGCCTCAGAACTGTAAGCTTATAAATTAATAAATCCCCATTGTAAAAGCCAACCCATTTCTGGCATATTGCCTTGGCAGCCTTTAGCAAACTAAAACAGGGAGTGACTGCTAATGTGTATGTGATTTCCTTGGGGATAATAAAAATGCTCTAAAATTGTTACATAACTGTGAATATACTAAAAACCACTGAATTATATACTTTTAAAAGAGTGACTTTTATGGTGTATGGATTTTATCTCTATAAAGTTATTATTTAAAAAAGAAGTACAAAATGTTATGATGCTTAACATTCACTAACATTTAAGTTTAATGGAAAACATAATGATACAGAATTTATGGATAGGGTGACAGAGACTAGACCCTGTCCACTCAGTATCCATCCTCTATTCTTCCTTGGTAACAAAATTCTGGTTTCACTCAGGGTGGCAATGTGCCTGACTAAAAGACTATGTTTCCCCACCTCTTGGATTTCTAAGAGCGGCTATGTAGATGTAAATGGAAGTTACTGAGTAGAGCTTCTGGGAAATTTCTTGGAGGAGGAAGTCACTCAGCTGAAGGAAATGTCTTTCTGTCCCTTGAACTTCTTCTTCTTCCTGCCTGAAATATGGATGTGATGCCAGAACTTGATCAGCCAACTTGTGACCCTAAGGATGGAAGTCACATACAAAGGATGGAGGAGCAGATAAACCCCACAATATATTGTTATCATTTATGTTTTAAATATTTGTGATCTTTTACAGAGACTAAAAATAGGGGGTAGGGAGTCTTTTATATTTACCTACATTTTTACCAGTTATGATGCTTTCCATTCCTCTGTGTAGATTCCAACCTCCATCTGATATTTTCTTTCTGCCTAAAGAAATTCTGCTGGTGATAAATTCTTTCAGCTTTTGCATGTTTAAGAAAGCCTTTCTTTGCCCTCACTTGTGAAATATATTCTCACTGAGAAGAGAATTCTAAGCTGACAATATTATTCTTTCAGTACTTTAAAGATCTTGCTTCTCCATATTTTAACTTGCATTTGTTTCTGGAGAGAAGTCTGTTAACATTATTATTTTTGTCCCTCTGCATTTAAGGAACAATATTTGGGGTTATGTCTCATGAATTATGAGGCTTTCCACTCTGGCTGAAGGGAATATGAAGGAGATTGTTCCCTCTGTTCCTTCGAGTGTTTTTTTCCCCTGGTCTTGGACAGATTCTTTAAGATTTTCACTTTATCACTGGTTTTAAGGAATTTGATTTTTACATACCTTGGTGTAGTGTTCGTCATGTTTCTTGTGCCTGAGTTTTATCAAGCTTCTTGAATCTGTAGTTTTACAGTTTTCAGCATTATTTAGAAAATTTCCATCCATTATTTATTCAAAATTTTTTGTTGTTGTTTCTCTCCTCCCCTCTCCTCTCC
>JAQZBX010035915.1:8064-24476 GCA_029593785.1 Cabassous unicinctus
CCTCCCTCCCTTCCTTCCTCCCCTCCTCCCTTCCTTCTTTCCTTCTTCCCCTCCTCCCTTCCTTCTTTCCCTCCCTCCTTCCTTCTTTCCCTCCCTCCTTCTCTCCTCCTTCCTTCTTTCCTTCCCTCCTCCCTCCCTCCCTTCCTTCCTTCTTTCATTTTTATTATTGAAACATAACAAATTACCACACTTAGCGGCTTTAAACAACATACATTTAAAACCTCAAAGTTTCTGTAGGTAAGAAGTATGGGCAAGGCTTAGCTGGGTCCTCTGCTTTGTTGCCAGGCTGGGTTATTTGGAGTCTTGACAAGGGAATAATCTGCTTCCACAGTCATCCAGGTTGTTGATAGGATTATATCTTTATGGCTGTATAACTGAAATCTCCAGGGTCTTACCAGCTGTCAACTGTAAGCTGCCCTCAGGTCCTAAAAGATGCCCAAAGTTCTCTGCCACATGGCCTTCTCTATAGGCTTTTGAGACATGACTATTTGTTTCTTCAAAGCCAATAGGAGAATGTCTCTCTTCCTTTCTCTCTCTCTCTCCAGTCTGCTAAGGTAGAGTTCTATATAAGAAATGTAATCAGAAGAATAACATCCTATCACCTTTGTCATATTATATTTTGATTAGAAGCAAGGCAGAGGGCCTACTCACACTCAAGGAGAAGGCATTATACAAAGGTGTGGATCACCTTATAAAGTTCACCACAAGTGCCAAAATCTTTGGCAGTATCCACAAAGATGTCCCTATCCACTGTTTCAGTGAACCAGATTTTCCCAACCAGAACCCTGACCTCAATGTAACAGACCTACCTTGACTAAGCATTTAAATGTCTCTGTAGCTTTTAACAGAGAGCTATCAGATAGTCTAACTAGCAGATCTTCAGCCTGCTACGCTCAGCACTCAGCAGTGTCTACTTTTCCACTGAATAGATAAGGCCTCTTTGTAAACTATGGAAAAAGACCCTCAGGCTTCCACACTTAGCTATTAACTATTTATTAACAAACTTCAGTTTCGAATTAATTCTCTGCAGGAGTCAATACTACTTAGTATTAACCAGACAATGTCACTGTCCTTGTGGCATTATTTTCCCCGACTCCTTTCAAATTTAATTTCAAAATTATTACCCATAGAAGGTGAGAGGGAAGGATGTGAAAGGGGCTGGAGTGGGAGCAAAACTTCTTTGGATATACTCTTTTTTATGTAGTTTGATTTTAACACATGTAAGCATGTTTTAAAGATAGAATTAAATTTTTTAAAATTGAAAATAATTCAGGTAAAGCAAAAACTACATTGGGATTTGGGGGGAAATAGCCAATCTCAATGGAATGATTATCATATGGCAAGCATTGTTCTGAGTCATAATTATTACATTTTTTATCTTTTTGCACAAATCTCATATTAAAGTGACTGAAGCTCTAAATGCAAAATTACTACCTTGATTAAAATTTAGATATTTTTAAATCCTCAAATCAACAAAATTTAGCTTATCTTATATCCAGCTTTATAAAGCTAAAAATGACTGGGATTCTCAAGGACAGGGATCTTTTGTTCAAATGCAGCTGCGAAATATAGCATAAAACAAATACAAAAACTTCTGCCCTCATGGAGCTTACATTCTAGTGGGAGAAACCAACAATAAACAGTTAAATAAAAGTTAAGTCACTAAAGAGCTATATATGTGAAAAAATTATGATCACTTACACAGAAATCAGCAGATGCCCACAAAAAGAGCTTCAACCTCCTGGGTGGCCAGGTATAGCTTATCCACATTAAGACTATGTTTTAGTTTCTTGGTTGCTAAAAAAATTCCATACAGTGGGTTGGCTTAAACAACAGGAATTTATTGGCTCATGGTTTTGAGGCTAGGAGAAGTCTAAAATTTAAGTGTCAGCAAGGCAGTGCTTTCTCCCTGAAGACTGTGGTGTTCTGGGGCTGGCTGCCAGGGATCCTTGGTCCTTGGCCTTTCTGACACATGGCAGTGCACATGGTGGCATCTGCTCCTTTCTCTTCCAGTTCTGTTGCTTTCAGCTTCTGATGGCTCCCTGTGGCTTCTTTTCTGTGTCCAATTTCCTTTACTTATAAGGACTTCATCCATATTGGATTAAGGGCCACCCTTACTCAGTTTAGGCACACCTTAACTAATAACATCCTCAAAGATCCTATTTAGAAATGGGTTTACACCCACAGGACCAGGGGTTGGGACTTGAACATTTGTGTGGACCATTTGTGGTGGACATGATTCAATCCACAATAGTCACTACTTGCCTTCTAGATAAATGCAATGGAAAATTTAAGTATTTTCAAAGTTCCTTTAAAAATCATCCTGCTACCTGAAAATGGGTTATGTTATCCTCATTGCCCTAAAGACTGTTCCAAGTATGATGTTAGACTGATTTTGGGGTTGATGTTTCCTCCATGTGGAGAAAGAAAACCGTTTCCCAAAAATGACTACTAGCATAGCTCCTGGGGCACAACCGGGTTCAAAACAGTGTCTCACACATGAAGTATCAACATTTATTGGTTGATTCAGGAACATCTGTAGAAAAGATTTGCCTTCAAAAGTGTGGTCACTGCTTAAAGAACATTATTACTCATTATTGTAATTTTCTGCTTGGGTTCACATTCCTTCCTAAATTAAAAAATTAATCTGTATCAATGCTGAGAACAGTATGATATGAAACTTTATGAAACTCATGGAAAGAATAAGAAAACGAATGGCAAATTGATCTAAAATACATTCTAATTTTCTTGGAAAACTGGAGTAAGGATAGAATTTATTACTTACATATTTTATTCATTTTAATGTTATATGATATTCTTGAAAAATCCAAAGGTTAAGCAGAGCTTGATGAAATTCTCTAATGATTTTTAGGGAATATGTGGAAAATAATGATTACCTAGTGTCTAGACATAGGCAAGCATTTCTTCATACAAATCCAAGTTTGTTTGTGCTTTTATAAGTTATTAACATTCATTTGGACACATTTTTCTGTTAAATTACTTTACTTAATGAGGTGTACTATGAACATGATATTGCTGACACTAGATACTCAAAATAGATAAAAAATCAGAGTCTTCTTCAGTTAATAAGCCTTCAGAACAAAATAAGCTAACATTCTTCTTAATTTGTATTTTTAATATTTAATTCTAATCACATACTCTGACTGCCTAACATATCAAAATAATTGTGGTTTATAAGATATTGGAATGTCATAAAGCATTGCTGTAACAAAATAATCAGAGGTGATTATTTTAGTAATAGGTAGCATTTCAGAAAGAGATCATCAAAATGAGATGATAACTGGAACAATGAAATAGATAACCTGGATCAAAGCTTAGCTAGTCTTCAAACTCAATACCCAGAATACATACAGACATGCCACATTTATTATTCAGCAAGCTGAAATTAGTGGATTTTCCATATATCAATCTTTAAATTCCAGGTGTACTGACCTGTCAGGAAAATTACAGTTCAAAATGTAGTATGGGACTAGTTTTAATGGTTATTTTTTTAATGCTTCTAACTGTCAAAAAAAAACAACAGTAATATATATATATATCTAACTAGAGCCATTATATTTTTAAATGTATTTTTAAATCCCAATAGTCCAATTTTTTTCTGGTGAAATTATTTAATTGCTTTTTTTTTTTTTTTAAAGAAGTACCAGGAATTGAACCCAGGACCTCATACATGAGAAGCAGGCACTCAACCACTGAGCTACATCTGCTCCCCTACTTAATTACTTTACATCTGCATCTACATTTTTATTCCTCCTGTTTTGAAATCAGCCTCAACTGGCACTTAGTTTCAGTTGTGTTCTTTTTCTAATTTTCTGGGTACATTAAAAAAAAAGAAAAAGAACTACTCAATAAAATAAGTTGTCCTTGGAATCTAAGATACTCATCTTAACATTTTTGGTTTTAGCATGTTCAGTGATAATCTAAAAAAAGAGTTTTTTCTCATGGTTTTTAAAATTATTTTCTCCACTTAAAATGGGAAGTCAAGGAGGCACCCTGGACTTGGGAATGCAGGGAGCTGGATTTCTATCCCTGCTTACTAACTAGCCAAGTGGACCTTGCTAGTTCTTCCTAGTTCTTGAGCATCTGTAAACCTCAGTTTCACTAGTCTACCTCTCAGCAAGTTTGTTAGGATCAAGCAAAAAGAAAGGAGGTAACAGGCACATATTCAGTATTTGTTAATTTATCACTCATGTTCAGCCTTGGCTAATGCCAAGACTACATTCCAATAACTCAGGTAAACTAAATAGTTAAATCACTTGCTTAACCACAAATATAAAACTAACATGTACAATGAATGGTTTAGAAAGCAATAGCATTTTACACATATTCCTTCATCTCATAACTAAAGCTTTGCTATAACATTTTTACTATAGGATCATTCCAATCCATTTTTCCAGCTAACTACTTCCAATAATCCTTCCCTCAACCCCACATACAAGCCCACTGAGTTCAAAAATGAACTACTACAATAGTATTATAGCATAATTATATGCCCTAATCTTCTAGAAAGGCAGACAAATGGAGGAGGCTTTAGCATATTTCAAAGCAAATAGTAAGCTTGGCCATATTTTTGTTATAAATGTTTTGCAGCTGACCCCCATTTTATTCATTGAAACCTATGCTTCCACTGCTAGGTCAGGAGACACAGAAACATGAACATTGGTCTATAGACAGCTCCTTTCTGGATGGAAATGCTATTTTGAGCCAGAGCCATAATCCATCCAAATCAGGATTCTGTCTCTTAACAGAAATAAAAAAGTGACATTTGGAGGGAAAAGTATCTGTTACCCTTTATAATATATGCAGAACAGCCCTGACATTCTTTTTATTGACGTTTATGGATTGACCAACTTTGAATGAATCCAAATGACATTACAAATGTTTATGAGGATACAACAACAAAGGTGGGCTATGTCTCTGATTTCTTTCTCTTGAGGCTAATTCATGTAGAATATTATCAATCAATAACATCTTGAGATTCAGTAATTCCCAAAGGAAAGACAGGAAGTATCTGAATTTGTGCATGAAAGTAGGCAGTATGAAAAACAAGCTGCACTTATGCTTTTTTCTTCAGTTATTTTAAGTGCTGACTTTTCATGCTTTTGAATTTCAAACAATATTGCAGAAGGCAAAATTAGTTTAATGTTCAGCAAAGAAAGTCATGGATAGAGCAAAAAACACTATTTTTGCTCATCTCAGTTTTGAATTCCTAGCTCCCATTAAAAGCCCAATACTAAGCATTGACACAAAATTGTCTGAGGAAAATCTTGCCAACATTCTTCTAGACTGTGCTCCCTTTTTTCTCCATATCTATTGGGCTGCATAACTTCATTTAACTGTTCAACTGTCTTTGTAGAACTTTTGTTTTGCCTTAAGGCTGTATTTTGTTAAATATAAAAATTAGGGAAAATTGTTTCACACTTATAAAACTGCTTTTGAGTACATTTTTTTATGTTATTTAAAAATGTATAAGTTAAATTCAGTTTTATAGGCTTTGTTTATTTAATATGAAAGGCAAAGCCTTCTTCCCCACTGCCTTAAAACAAAATATTATGCTGGAATTTGCCTGAGAATCATAAGCTAGTGGACAAACTGCCAAAGGAAATGGATAACAGAAATGTGGACCAGATTTTGGTCTCCCACCTCCCACCTGGTCATCGGTGCTCTCAAGATCCTTCTTTTAAAAGTATGGCACAAATATTGTTATTATTATTATTGTACTTTAACCTGAATTTTGCCGATTCCCTAGATGCAAGCCTGAAGTAGCCCAGAATGTCATTAATGGTCAAGACAATTTAAGTCCTACTCTGAAAGACTGGACAGAATAAAAGATGAAACTATCATCATTCCACAGACCAAACCATTATGTTTAAATCAGGGAAAATAGATACAATTCTTTAATCTTGTATTAAATTGGGATTGTCAAACTAAGAAATCTTTAGAAGCAATGTTATCCCTAGGAAGGAAGTTGTGAAAAATAGCAGATGGTAGACCCTTTTTTAAAAAGTCATCATGGCAGGTAAAGTAACAGCCAAGTCAGCCTTATCATTTATATTATTAACAGAACCAGTAGTGATATCTGCCTCCTTTCTGCCCACTAACCCCATACCAATGGGATATGACAGAAAAGAGAAGCCACATGTGATTAGTGGATATACACAGCAAACTGGCTTTGAATCCTGGCTTCACTACTTAATTTGCAAGTCACTATTTTGAAGCTTCAGTCCCTCACGCCTAAAATGAGACAAATGATATTGTTAATAAGAGAAAGAAATAATGCGTCCTAGAGTCGCAGTCACCATTTTGGGTTAAAATCCCCTGACATGAATCATAATAATTTAGACTACAAATTGCCTTTATTATTTTTGACAATATGATGATGAATCAGCCATGAGATGGACCCATTAACCCAGGAAATGGAGACATGACCCAAAATATCATCAGCCAAACTGTTTGAGCAGAAAAAGCCCAAATATTGCTAGGAGTGTTGTTGTTGTTTGTAAGTTCAAGGGAAGAAGTTTATACTACACATCTCTCTGGAAAGTCAAACATCTGCTAGTGGCAATCATTTGGTATGTGTGTTAACAGCTTTTCTCTAGTTCTTTGAAACACAAATTCACATTTTTTGACTGACCAGAGTCAAAGAACAGCTGTGTATAGAATTATGTACACTGAAAATAAAAACTATGGGTTTCTTATAACTGAAGAAAACAAAATTATTTTGATTGTACAAAGATAATAGTAAGGAGTCGTCATAAGTAAAGCAGGAAGAAATCTGGACAGATCAGAAATGCCTTATGCAGACAGGCGTGAGGCCCAATTTCTCATCTAGGCACTGTAATAATTAGTACTGTGATGACACAACTGAAGTAATTTCTGTGAGCTTCAGGTGTTTTATTAGCAAAGTGAAGGAAATAAGCTCACTAGGTTGATTCCCAAAGTCCCTAGCATTCCATGATTCTATTATGTTTTGACAAAAAGCTATTGCAAAATTATATGTTACCAAGCACAGTCATTCATTCACTTATGCATCCAAGATTTTTAGAAGAGATGTCATGGCAGGTTGGTTTGAAACAGTATGTAATGTACCCCCTGAAAAACATGTTCTTAAATTTAATCCACTCCTGTTGGTGTGATGAGTTACTTCAGTTAAGGTATGGCCCCCTCCATCGGGAGGGGTCTTAATCCTATTACTGGACTCCTTTGTAAGAACTGAAATTCAGACCAAGAGAAAGAAAACCATGGAAGCAAGAAGCTGAAATCAACTGAACCCGGAAGAGAGTGGAGAGGCCAGGAGAGGCCACCACATACATTGCCACGTGACAGAGGAGCCAAGAACCAAGGATCAGAACACTAGTCTTCAGGAAGACTGCATCAGAACACCAGTGTTCAGGAAGAAAGTATTGCCATGAAGACACCTTGATTTGGACTTTCTTTTAGCCTCAAACCCATGAGCAAATAAATTCCCATTGCTTAGGTTGACCCATTTCCTATTTGCTTGAGCAGCCCAGGAAACTAAAACAGCAGGAAAGAGGTTATAACTGGAAATAAGTCAAACAAGATTTCTGTCCTCAAGATTTTTATATTATAGAGAAGAAAACAGTAAAAACTAACATTAAACAATTAGGTAAGCTACATTTTAGATTACTTTAGTTTGCTTTATCTGTGGGGAAAGAGATAATGTGGTCATGGGTAACTGTCATGGTTAGGTCCATAAAAAGGAAAATAATTGTGCTATAATCTAGATATTTGGAGTGCCCTCAAGGTGCCCATAAAACAGTGATAAAACAAAAAATACAGGTTCGAGTGAATACTGGAAGGTGAGAGCCAAAATAGTTATCTAAGAGATCACTTAAGGAGACACAGCAAAGACCCTTTTCTTTCTCCATAATTGGTAACTTCTCTGTTTTAGTTAACTAAGCTGCTCAAGAAAATACCATGAAATAGGTCGACTTAAACAATGGGAATTTATTAGCTTACAATTTTGAGGCATAAAGAAAGTTCAAATTAAGGTGTCATCAAGGAGATGCTTTCTCCCCACTGTAGAATTCTGAGGATGACTGCTGGTAACCCTTGGTTCCTCTGTCACATGGCAAGGCATGTGGCAGCACCTCTTGGTCTCTCCCTTCTCTTCCAGATTCTGTTGATGTCCAAACTCTTGCTTCCTGTGGCTTTCCCTTTCTTTGCCTGAATTTCATTCTCTTATAAAGGACTCCAGTAATAGGATTAAGGGACATCCTGATTGAGGTGAGCCATACTTTAACTGGAGTAACCTCATAAAAAGGTTCTACTTACAATGGATTTACACCCATAGGAATGGTTTAGATTTAAGAAGATATTTTTTGGAGTACATACAGCTTCAAACTACCACACTTTCCTTGCAGCTTGGCTTGGTAGTTGAAATAGGGACATGAATTCCTGATTGTGTGACCTCATTCAACAAACTCCTATTCCCAAGACAATTTTGAAAGACTTAGGGATGTTTCCTAAACCTATCTGGAAATTTACTAAAATGAGAGGATGGCATGACAATCTCATCTAAATAATGAGCTGGAGACGGGACATTATTTAGGTGCATCTGGGTCTGAATGCTGGCCTGCTGTTATTATTGGTGAGTGACCTGAAATAAGGTCCTAAATGTTTCTCAGTCTTGGTTTCCTTTTCAATAAATTAGTAGCATTTTTTAAAAAAATGCTGTAAAATGCTTGGCTCAGGGCTTGGACAAAGTAAGTGCTTAATAAATAACAGAAGTAATTATTATTTATTAACTTTTTGGTGCTATTCAACTATGGCAAGTATTTAAAGGCATTATCTTATTGATCCTTCCACAACAATGCTGGAAGTAGACATGATGGTGCCCATTTTACAGTTGAGAAAACTGAGGCTTATGGAGTTTAAATGACTTAATGCCATATAGAAAGCAATACTGAGCTGAAATGACTCTAAAGCCAGTATTTATTCTGCTAGACCATATTCTCTCTCAAAAAGGCATTACTTAGCCTTTACACTTTTCCCTTAACTCCAGTATTATATCAAGACCTGTTGTGTCAGCTTTCTGTGGTCAACAAGAAATGAGAAATATGAAGGTCTAAGGAAAGTGTTGTCATTATCCTAATAAGGAGATAAAGGGAGTTTGTATAGATAGTGAGCCTATGTTGAATGTTTTTTCTCTAGCAAAATTTGAAAAAGAAAATACATTAGGAAATCTTTGGAATTTTTGAGCTTTTTTATAGCCTTCAGCTGTGAATGTGTGACAGTTTGAAGTTCTTTTATGAATCCCAAAAGAGAAGGATTATGGTTTTCCACTAATCCTGGCCTGTGGGTGTTGGGCCTTTTTAAAAAACTAATTAATCAATATATTTATTTATTTATTTTAAAGAAACTTTAGATTACATAAATGTTACATAAAAAATATAGGGGATTCCCATATGCCCAACGCCCTCTGCCTCCCACACTTTCACACATTCACAACATCCTTCATTAGTGTGTACATTTGTTACAACTGATGAACATGTATTGAAGCATTGCCACTAACCAGGGATTATAGTTTACACTCTGTCCCATGCAATTTTGTAAGTTATGACAAAATATAAAGTGGCTTAAATACGTCATTACAATGTCATGCAGGACAATTCCAATGTCCAGAAAATGCCCCCACATTTTACCTATTTTTCCCTCTCCCTCCTCTCAGAGCCTCTGATGGTCACTGCTTTTATATCAATGATACAAGTTCTTCCATTGTTAGAATAACAACAAGTCTATAGTAGAATAATAGTAAATCTACTTTAGTCCATTGTTCATGGGGCCTTTTGATTAGACTGTGCCAGTGAAACATGAGTCACCTTGGGTCTCCACCCTCTTTCTGGGTCTAATATAAATGGAAACAGAGAGAGAGAGAGAGAGAGAGAGGAAAAGGAAACTACCATATTAATCCTGCCATGTGAGAGAGAGGACTGCAGGGAAACAGAGAAGTCCCAAGGGCTGAGAGAGGTCCCCGAATCTGGAACCTGCAGAGTACAGAGGCACAGAAAGGGGCCCCCCAGGGGCTGGACCCATGGAGCAGCTCAAGGCTCAGGAGACAGCTGAACTTGAGAAAAAAGCAAAGCAGCTGAGACAGAGAGGAGGCTGGAAAGAGACAAGCCTGGTTGTTCACAGCTGAGCTCCAGGAGCTGAGCTCCGAGAGACAATGAGCCTGGTGGGGATGGCAAAGATCTCAGCAGAGATGGCCCACCATCTTGCTTCAACACATGGCAGCTGACTTTGTTGAGAAAGCATCTATGATGGTGCCTTGATTTGGGCATTTCACGGCCTTGGAACTGTAAGGTTTTACCCTGACTAAAATTCCCATTATGAAAGCCAATTCATTTCTGGTATTTTGCATCTGCAACCCTATGGCAAACTAAGACAGAATGCTGTCACCTTTTGCATGTAATCCTGAAAGGATAGATGTTACATATCTAATTTCAATACACTCATACATACATTCATATACACATACACTTTTGACATCATCTGATTACTTTAGCTCTCTCCTAGATAGTTGAGGCAATAAATTAAATTGTTCCCAAGTGGAAATGGTTACTAGAATGCTTTCCAAAATAGAACCAAATAAATGTATATAGGGCTCACTAGCTAGCTGAATTTTACTGGGTGTATAAGCTACTCACCTATTAAATTGCTACATCTAATTAAGGTTTAAAAACTAGGATTCATAACAAATTAAAAGAAAAGCAACAATAGATAGAAAATTTTAATTTGCGATTTCACTCTAGGCATAATTAGTTCTCCCATCCCTGTGCTCCCAAGTCTTGATCTTATATCTGTAAGAATATTTAATTTAGCTCGTTTCTTGGAAAACGGTTACATGTTTGTTTCCTTCCACCCGACTTTGATGTTTTTCAAAAGGTTAGTGGGGACTTCTCTTCACTGGGCTTTGTATACCCAGTATATAGAACAGTGTCTGGTGAATATTAAACTTTCAAGAATAAGTTGACAAATGGATGAATGGAAGAATGAGTGAATTTTAGTGAACAGTTCAAGAATTTACAGGCACAGGAATAAATGCCATGTGTGATGATTTGAAGTATATGTACCCCAGAAAAACATGATCTTATCCATTCCTGTGGGCATAAACTCATGGTAACTAGGGCCTTTTGATTAGGTTACTTCAGTTAAGGTGTGTGCCACCTCAATCAGCATGAGTCAATCCTATTACTGGAGTCCTTGTTAAGAGAATGAACTTCAGACTGAGAGAGAAAGTCACATATGGAGCAACCAGAAGCTGAAATCAATGTAATCTGTAAGAGAAGGGAGAGACTAGGAAAGACCAGTAGATGCCGCCATGTACCTTGCCATGTCACAATCTAAGGGCCATGGGATGCCAGTAGTCAGTCCCAGAATGACAGTCTTGGGTAGAAAGCATCGCCTTGAGGATTTGAACATTTTCCTGGACTCAAAACTATGAGTGAATTACTCCCATTGTTTAACTCAATGCATTTCATGGTATTTTCTTTGAGCAGCTTCGGAAACTAAAACATATTTTGGTGCCAGGAGAGTGGGGTGCTGCTATTGCAAACACCAGAAATGAGGAAAAGGCTTTGGAATTGAGTAATGGGTAGAGGCTGAAAGAATTGTGAGGCACATGGTAGAAAAGGCCTAGATCTTTGAAAATATGGATGCCAAAGCACTTCTGACGAGGCCTTAGAAGAAAATGAATGTGTTATTGGAAACAGGAGGAAAGGTGATCCTTGTTTTAAAGTGGAGAGAATTTGACAAAACTGAATTCTGCAATAGAAACTACAATGTAAACTATAATCCATCTTTAGTGGCAATGCTCCAAAATGTGTTCATCAATTGCAATGAATATACCACACTAATGAAAGAAGTTGTTAATGTGGGGAAAATTGGGAGGTGTGGGGAGTGGGGCATATGGGAATCCCTTATTTTTTTTATTTAACATTTTATGTAACCTAAGAATATTTTAGAAAAAATAAAAAATATATTTTAAAAAACTGAATTCTGATGTCAGATGAAAGGCAGGACTTGAGAATGATGAACTTGGATATTTAGCTGAGGAGATTTCAAAGCTAAATGTGGAAAGTGCACCCTGGTTTCTCCTTGTAGCTTATAAGAAAAGGAATAAGCTGAGACGTGAACTCCTGGGGACAAATTGATGGTTTGGAAAATTCTGAGCTTCTGCTAAGCAAGTCCTTGGAGAATAGTCCTTCATGTGAAGGTTTAACTGAACATGGTATCAGCCAGCAATTTCCATGGAAGTCAGGATCAGAAATGCAGTGTGGCAGTTTGAAATTATTTTATGAATCCCAAAAAGATAAAGATTATGTTTGTAAACTAATCTATTGCTCTGGATGTGATATCTTTTGATTGCATTAAATTCATGAGGGGCCTTTGATTAGATTACATGCTAAGATTGAAGTAGAGCAGGGGTTCTTAAGAAGGGGTCCACGAGCTTGAATTGAAATAATAAAAAAAAAAACATTATTCTTGTGGGGACATGTTGGTGAGGGTGTGATATATTTATTAAATAATACACAGTATAGTGTGGACTTAGTAAGAGATCAGTGGTTTTCACCTGACTGGCAAAGGGTTCCATGGAACAAAAAATATTAAGAACCCCTGCTGCAGAGCTTTTCATTGGACTTTTCAGTGAGGCAGGACTCAGGTTAAGTCCCCAACCCTTGCTGTGTCTGATATAAATGGTCATTCAGACAGACAGAAAAAGAGAGAGCTCTGCCATTTTTGATCCTGCTATGTGACAAGGCTCAAACAGCTGAGACCCCAGGGAGAGACAAGCCATTTGCCTGATAACTTACAGCTCAGCTTGGGAAGAGAGCAGATCAGCCGAGACTGATATAGCAGGCCCAGAAAAAGACAAACCCTACGACAGCTTGCAGCTGCAATGGGGAAGAGCAGCTGAGCCTGAAAGATGAAACCCAGAGGGGAAGGCAGAGACCAGGCAGAGGTCACACACCATCTTGCTTCAATTCATGGTAGCTGACTTTGGTGAGAAAACACCTCTTATGGTGCCTTGAGTTGGACTTTTCACAGCCTTGGAACTGTAAACTTTGACCCCAAATAAATCCCCATTATAAAAGACAACAGATTTCTGGTATTTTGCATAGGCACCCCTATGGGAAAGTAATACATGCAGTTATCCAGGAAGCATTTGTGGAAAGTTCTTTTTTCTGATGTTTTAGATCCCCGTGTCCTACATGTAAAATAGAAAAGTTTTCTTAAGATCTGAATGGACAGAACCACTGCCTGCCTGGAATAAAAGGGACAGAAAAAGGACATATTGAAGGAAAAATCACTTCAAGGGCAGAACAATGGAAGCCGAGGTCTGGAACAAAGCCAAGGCCTGGAACAAAGACATCTTCTCTAGCCAAGAGAGCAGGGAAACCCTTGAGTGTGGAAAGGGGTGTCTACCCCAGTACTTGTAGAGGGCAGGCCTTCCGCCCCTTTGTTCAGGAACAGTGCTGCCATCTCAGTGCTCTCAGAGGGTGGAACCTCTGCCCCAGGTATTGCAGGGTCTGTCCACCACCCAATGCTAGGAGAGGGTGGTGCCTTCACCCCAGTGTTTTGGGAGAGCATGGCCACTAGGCAAGCACTTGGAAGGGGTGAAGCTGCTGCTGCATCAGGCCCGGAGGACAAAACTTAGTTCCATAGGTGGCTCTCAGACCTTGAAATCTAATGACGTATGGCCTGCAGTTTTGGGGATTGTTTGGGATCAGTGGCCCCTATATCCAATTTATCCCTATTAGAATGGAAATGTTTATCCTATGTTTGTTCTTCCTTTGTATATTGGAAGCAGATAACTTGTTCTCTAGGTTTCACAGGTCCACAAAAGGAGGGGAATTGTGCCCCAGGACAGACCACACCCGTAGCCAATTATGATGAGACTTTGTACAAAACATTGTTTCTGAAATTATTTAAGGCTTTTGAGATATTGTGATGAAATGAATGTATTTTAAATATGGAAAGAACATGTCTTTTGGGGGTTCACAGAGTGGAATGTGATGGTTGAGGCTGTATGTATCCCAGAAAAATGTGTTCTTAAATTGAATCCATTCCTGTGGTTGTGGAACCACTGTAAGTAGGACCTTTTGATGAGGCTGCTTCAGTTAAGGTGTGTCCCACTTCAGTCAGGATGGGTCTTAAAACTATTAGTGGAGTCTTTTATAAGAGAATGAAATGCAGACACAGAGAGAAAGCCATATTCAGAGCAGCCGGAAGCTGAAATCAACAGAATGAAGACAGGTTAACCATGTGACAGGTTAAGAACCAAGGTCACTGGCAGCTAGCTCCAGAATGCCACAGTCTTGGGGAGAAAGCATCGTCTTGATGATACCTATATTTGGGCTTTCTCTTCACCTCAAAACCATGAGAGAATAAATTCCCATAGTTTACTCCTATCCATTTCATGGTATTTTCTTTGAGCAGCCTAGGAAACTAAAACACCCTGTTCCCAATTGCTTGCTTATATATGGGATTTACATGTTGTTTTGACTTGGATTTCCTCTACTTTGTTTTAAAAAGATATCATGGGTAACCTATTCATACATTATTTAAAACATATTTTTCTTACAAAGATGCAAAATGTGGTTTCCATCTAGATAGCAAATACAGAGCTCACCAATTTCCTCTGTTCTCCCTACCAGAGAAATAAGACTTCTTCAATGTTAAGACCGGGTAGCTAAGTGTTCCCAGGATTGTTTGATAGGTATTATTAGGGGATAAGAATGAATTCAACTGTTGTAGTCATTTAAAAATATGTACACAAATTCTTTGATAGTCTTCTCTTAAAAAAGGTGGACCCTAAATCTCCTCCCCTTGAGCAGGTTGTACTTAGTGACTTGTTTTGAACAACGTGTAGTGTTTGAGACGAGGTCATTAAAATGTATTACGAGGAGAGAAAAGAGGCCTTGTAGATTCCTTCTTGCTCTCACTTGGATCACGTGCTCTTGGGGAAGCCAGCTGCTGTTCATAAAGACACCCTAGAAGCTCTATGGGGAGAGGTCCACATGGTAACGAACTGAGGCTGAGGCTTCCAAAAATGGGTGAGACAATTTGGAAGCAGATCCTCCAGAGCTAGTCAAGCCTTTCCATGACTTTAAGCCTCAGCCAACATTTTGGCTGTGAACACATGAGACACCCTGACTCCCAATTACCCAGCTAAGGTGTTCCTAAATTCCAGATGCATAGGAACTGTGAGAAAATAAATTCTTGTTGGTTTAATTTGCTTACTTTTGGGGTAGTTTGTTACACAGCATTAGAAAACTAATATAATTGCTAACTACTTCAAGGAAAACGTTGTTTAACCCGGGCTAAATAGTTATTCTTTTTTCCCAGAACTTTAATATAATTTGTGAAATTTAATAGGAAAATATAGTAGCCAATGATTTTAAAAAATATTTTTGTTCTCAAAAGTTTTTGACCTGGAATATCCTGGAAGATTGGTGTTCATCAGAACATATTCTGAGAAAAACTATTTTAAAGAATGTTTACTCTCATCTTAGTGTTAGAACTTACTGCTTTGTTTTTAAGGGTTATTTACATGGTTTTTCCTTAGAATAGCCAAAGGTGACTTAAAACCAATTAATTTATCAACCCTTCCTTGGTTCCATTGTCCAGGCTCCAAAACTTTTCTAAAATTTCTTTAGAGAATACTGAAATGACATACAACTTTTACAACTTATAAATTGAAGCCTATAGTCTAACAAAATGTAAAAATGTAAAAATTTTAGGGACTTGAAATCAAATGTATTATAATTGCAACAATGTGAAAATTATATGCATTAGAAATAACCTTGGAAAGGTATTCACAAACATTATAAATAGCTACATTTAATTGGCAGGTAAAGAGATTATACATTATTTCTCTTCTGCTTTTTAAAATGCCTTTAATGTTTCTATAAGAATTTTGTGCTTTAAATGTAATTTTAGTTTTGAAAGAAAAAAATATTTCTCGGTGTACTCAGAAAATTCCAGCATTTACATTATAGCATATGATTACTAATAATTATTTTAACTATGTAAGAATACACAAAATCTTTCTTGTTTTAAGGTACAGAAGACTATGAAGATGAATTTTTTAAATCTTTCAATTCCCATCCTCTCCCCAAATATATTGTATGATTCAAAAAACAAAATTTATATGTATCCAGTACATTTGATTGAGAAATATGTTTTTATTTAACTGTATTTTCTTTTTATTTTTTAATTATTGTTTATATTTTCAATTATTAAATGTACAAAATAAAGTAAAAAAAAAGATAAGTATAAAAAAAAAGTTTGCTGTGGGGAGTGGATGTGGCTCAAGCAGTTGATTGCCTGTTTCCCACAAGGAAGGTCTTGAGTTCAGCTCCCAGTGC
>JAQZBX010035916.1:0-24376 GCA_029593785.1 Cabassous unicinctus
AGAAAGAGTGTTGAAGGAAATAATGGCTGAAAACTTCCCAACCCTAATGAGGGAAATGGATGTACATGTCCAGGAAGCACAGTGCACCCCAAAGAGTATAAATCCTGAGAGGTCTACTCCAAGAATTAGACTTGTCAAAATGACCAATGCTCAAGACAGAGAGGAAATACTCAAGGCAGCAAGAGAAAAGAAAACCATCACATACAAGGGAAGCTCAATAAGATTAAGTGCTGATTTCTCATCTGAAACCATGGAGGCAAGAAAACTGGTATTCCATAGTCAAGGAACTCAAAGAAAAAAAATTCCCCATGAATTCTCTATCCAGCAAAGCTGGCATTCAAAAATTATGGAGAGTTCAAATATTCACAGATACACAGAAATTAAGAGAGCATGCCAATAAGAAACCTGGCCTTCAAGAAATGCTAAAGAAAGTTATACAGTTTGAAAGGAAAAAACAGGGAGAGAGATAGTTGAAAACAACTGAGAAGACAAAAAGGGAAATAAAAACAAGATGACATAAATAAACCCAAAAAAATATGGCTCATGTAAAAAATTCCTTGAGAGTAATAACACTGAATGTTAATGGATTAAACTCAACAGTCAAGAGAAACAGATTGGCAGAGTGGATAAGGAAATATTACCAATCTCTTTGTTGTCTACAAGAAACCCACCTTAATCCCAGGGATTCAAGGAGGCTGAAAGTGAATGGCTGGAAAGCAATTTTACAAGCAAATAACAACCAGGAAACTGCAGGAGTAGCTATACTAATATCAGACAAAATAGACTTTAAATGCAAAGCTATTGTAAGAGACAAAGATGGACACAACATATTAGTAAAAGTAGTAATCTTTCAAGAAGAAAGAACAATTATAAACATTTATACACCTAATCAGGGTGTTCAAAATACATGAGGCAAACACTTGGAAAACTAAGTGGAGACATATATGCCTCTAAAATTATAGTGGGGAACTTTAATACACAATTATCACCCTTAGACAGAACATCTCAACATGGAATCAATAAAGAAACCATGACTCTTAATAATAAATTAGTGGATATGGACCTAATAGAGATATACAGAAAGTTACACCCAAATACAGGGGGATATACAGTCCTCTCGAGTGCACATGGATCATACTCCAAGATAGACCACATGCTAGGCCACAAAACATCTCTCAATGAATTCAGAAAGAGTGATATTATACAAAGTAATTTCTCTGACCACAATGGAATGAAATTGGATATCACTAAGGACCAGAGAACTAGGTTGGGCACAGAGATATGGAATTAAAACAAGACACTCTTAGACAAGCAGTAGGTCAAGGAGGAAATCTCAAAAGAAATCAGTAACTACCTTGAAACGAATGAAAATGACAACACAACATATCAAACCCTATGGGATGCAGCCAAAGCTGTACAGAGAGTTAAATTCATAGCCATAAATGCATATATCAAAAAAGAAGAAACAGCTAAAATTAAAGACCTAACTGCACAACTGTAGGAGTTGGTAAAACATCAGCAAACTAACCACAAAGGAAGTAGAAAGAAGGAAATAACAAAGATTAGAGCAGAACTAAATGAAACAGAAAATAAGAAATTAATAGACAAAATGAACAAAACCAATAGATGGTTCTTCGAGAACATCAATAAAATTGACAAACCCTTAGTCTGACTAACAAAGAAAAAGAGAGAGCATATGCAAATACATAAAAATAAGAAATGAGGAAGAGGATATCACCACTGACACCACAAAAATAAAGAATATCATAAGAAGATACATTGAAAAATTATATGCCATCAAGAATGATATCTGGCGCAACTGAACAAATTCCCAGAAACTCATAAGCAGCCTACATTGATGAAAGAAGAAACTGTTGAACTCAATAGTCCAATTATATGTAAAGAGAAAGGCTCTTCCCAACTAAGAAGAGCCCACGACCAGACGGCATCACAGGTGAATTATACCAAACATTCTGGAAAGAGCTAATACCAATCCGACTTAAGCTCTTCCAAAAAATAGAAGTAGAAGGAACATTACGTAACTCATTCTATGATGTTAACATTACCCTAATACCAATGCCAAACAAAGATGCCACCTGAAAGGAAAATTACAGACCAATCTCTCTAATGAACCAAGATGAACAGTACATGACCTCACTGATATGTATTAAGGAAATTTAGCATTCTCAGAGACGTATTGTCTGTAAGATAGGTGTACAAGAAGTAGAAATAGAGGAGAAGGTTTTTATCCATCCCCCATATGGACATAATCTATGGTAAAGTGATAGATTGTAGCTGCTTATTGAAGGGATAGGACAGGAGGGTATTGATATTATTGGGTTGGGTTGTGCAGCATTGACAGGTGGTTAGATTGGGAAGGGTGGGTTAGAAGGTCCGGGATACTGGGGAAGGGTGTTGGGAGAGGGGCCAGGTGAACACTGGTGATTTGTGGGTATGAGGTTGAAAGTACAGAGATAGGAATGCTCTTATGGCAATATGACAAGGAAGGGTTATTCTTTAGGGTTTTGGCTGGGGGGAGGAGCATCCAGGACAAGGTGCACCTGGAGAAGGTTTCAAGGATGTGTGTGAGTGTTCATTCTGTCATAATGTGTTGTATAAGTTGGAGTCCCACCTAATGAGTGGTAAAGAGTTGGACTCTCATCCTTGGGAGGACTGATTTTTTCAAAAATACAGAGGTGGGAGTCCTTCAAGAGCAAGGGTGTTCCTAAAAGGGGAGGACAAACCAGTGTGTCAACACTTCCTGTTGCATCTAAGTATGAGTCCTGCCATCCAATGAGTCAAGCCAGGGCGTCATCTTGAGGCCCAGGGAATGGGGTGGGAGGAATAGATAGATCAAACAGGGGGTATTTAGTGATCAGTGGAAATGTTCATTACCATACAGTGATGGACACAGGACATGATAAGTATCATCAAAATTTATAAAAGTGCACAGTCTAAAATGTAAACCATAGTGTAATACACTGACAATGTTTAGTACCTATGTTTCACTCTTTGTATATCAATTATAACGTTGCTACATCCACATAGTAAAAGGTGTTAATACTGGGGCAGAGGAGAGGGGCAGGATGTTGGGTATATGAAAGTCTCCGGTATTCTATGTGTGACTTTGCTGTTACTGAAATCTTCTTTGAAAGCCAAATGAAAAAAATAGTGGGAAACTGGGAAATGAGAGGAGGAAGGTGCCACAGTAAAGACTGGAAACCAGGTATTGCAGTGATGAAAGGCAAAAGGTAAAAATATATATATATACATATTTTTTATTTTTTTAATATTTTTCATGAAAATTTTTTTTGCTTTGGAATTTTATCTCTTACATTTAAACTTATCATTATTATTTCATTTTCCTATTAATTGTATTCACCCATTGAAATGGCTTCATCTTTGCTGAAACTTTGGATCGCAGAAGGGTTACAACTGGGGTGGGATGGGATCATTGGTGTGGGCTGTCAGGGATGGGGGATGCATGGGCAGAAGTTCACCTGACCATAAATAAAAGGTATATAAAAATGTTCAAATTTTCACAGGGCATTGTTAGAGTGGCTGGAGAATTAATCAATAAATGAGAGAATACTGAATTCCCATGCTGGAGAGCTCTGCCACATTCTCTAAGGAGCAGCAACAGTCCCCCAGGTGCAGGGGCAGTGACTGGTGAAGGAGGATGATCCACTGATGGGCCCTTGATATTGATGACTAACCTTATGAGACTTTGCTCTTGAAATTGAAACTTAGCCTATTGTTATGGGGTGCCTGAAGGTTGCCGCCTGAGAGCCTCCTTGCTGCTCAATTGTGGCCTCTTTCTAAGCCAAACTCAGCATATGGATGCATTACCAACCTCCCACCATGGGACATGAATCCAGGGGATGATCCTTCCTGGCATCGAGGGATTGCTACCAAATGCCAACTGGCAATATGACTGGAATAAGACCTTGAATAAAAGGGGTAAAATGTAAAGACAAATGAGTTTGTATGGCTGAGAGACTTCAACATGAGTCGGTAGGTCATCCCAGAGATATGCTTACACAAAACTCAGTAGGATCTCATAGAATTCCAAAGTGGATATAACTCCTCAAATATTGGGGCTCCTGATGGCTCTGGAGACAATCAGTTCCTATGTAAGGGCAGATAGCTACGGAGTTTGGTTCCTTTCCAGTGGGCCCTACTTTGGAATTTGTGCTCCTGAGAGTGACAGCGTTGGACTCGACTATGTCTTCCCTGCACATGGAACATCTGTACATTCTATTCAAACCTATACTTGGTGCTGGGGTTTGCAGGTGTACCACCAGACACTTGAGTCTTTGGGCTGTCCATCTGACATCTGGGCCTGGAAACTAGGTGGAGCAGTATGTCCTACTACACAGCTCATTGGACTCACCTAGGACAACTGGTGGGAGATGATGTTGGACAACATCCCAGGGAATGGAGACAGTCTGCAGCTGCAGGCAGGATAATCCCATCCATCTTTCCCATGGGATATAAACCCCCTCTCAATTGGAGGTGGAGTGGACATCACCATCCCAAAACCCTCCAAATGGGGGAAGAGCAGTGGACTAGAGTGGACTTACTGGTATTCTGCTATAGACATATTATGATTCAAGCAATTTAAGAAATTACAACCTTAATCTCTCCTTCTAGCCCTATCGTTCTGCCTCCCAAAATACTTCGTGATATTTTCTAAAATAAAGAAATTCTCTAACATTAATCCCAGTAAAATAATCATCATCTCTTCTATGTGTTATTGGACTTTCAATTGCAAGCATGAACTTTCCCTTCCCCCAATTTATCTATAACAGTGTTGACTCAGGAATTCTTACTTTGTACTATGTTATAACCTCATACTCTCCTCATTTATATTTAGGCTCATACTTTCCCATTAGTGGCCAGTAGAAGTCTGTTCAATCTAGTTCCTGTGTCCTTTCAACATCCTTCTATCATTTTTTGCCTTTTTTTTTTCCTAAGATGTTCTGGGCTCATCTTGTAGACACAAAAACAGACACACACATGTACACAGACATACAACTGTGGGAACCCTCAGATCTTTATATCTAATAAATAGCTTGGAGGCCTGTTTCTCTGTCCACACAGAGAATTCGCCACTATCAGTTCCTGCAATAAACAGGGACTTTCACTTATCTTAGCTCCTTTATCTCCCACCCTATCTCCTATGTATATCAATAAATGTTTCTGTAATCTTGCTTCCCCATTATTAACCTGGAATTCTTATGATGTGATTTAGGACCCTATAGCAGCCTGCTTCCCTGCACATTCACCCTCACTGTGAATGTGAAAAACTGCCGGATAAAAAGCATGCTGGGGATCAGATCCGAAGAAGGCCTTCTTCAGCTCTTCTCACCCTGACCACTCTCAACCTCCGTGTTCAGAGTAATTTCATTGCACCATCATGGGACCTGCTGGACAGACCCCTGCATGAATTTGCAGGATGGATTCCTGCATAGAACTATATGAATTTCTAAATTTATATGCTAAAGTATTTTAAAGTAAATTACAAACAATGAAACAGGTCACTTGACTGGATCATCCAAGGCAAAGTCCCTAGATATTTTTCTAGGCCCTGATAACTCCCAATGTCAGTGCTACCTCCATATTACGTTTATCCCTACTTTAACAGTTTGACATTGTTTATGAATTCCAAAACTTTTGTAAACTAATCTGTCAGAGATATAATTTTTAATTGATTAAATTATCATTAGGACTTTGCTTGGGCTAAATCAGTAGGGCATTTAGTCCCTGCCCCTTGGTGTGTGGGGACTCACAGTTAAAAGACATGGCAAAGAAGAGAGTTGGAGTTTTAATTTTGGAATTTTTTCACCTGGAGACCCGGGAAGTAAGCACACAGAGGAGCTTGGTTGTGCAGAAAGAGAAAATGCCCTGGGAAGAGAAACAAATCATTTGCCTGAAAGTCTACAGCTGGCTTTGTGGAGATAGCAGAGGACCCCAGAGAAAAACAAGCCCCAGAAATAGAGAATCCCAGGAAGCCAGAACCCTCACAGATTTCAGCAGCCATCTTGCTCCAACACATGGCAATAGACTTTGGTGAGGGAAGTAATTTATGCCATATGGCCTCGTAACTGTAAGCTTCTACCCCAAATAAATACACTTTATAAAAGCCAACAGATTTCTGGTATTTTGCATGAGCAAACCTTTTGGCTGACTAATACACCTACAAACAAAAGGCTCTTGTTCTCTTTTTTATTTCTTTTTTTAACAAACCAATTTTATTTTTTACATATTAATGAAGTATGAATACATCCAAAGAGTATAATCATTGGTATGCAGTGTAATTAGATAATTGGACATTTATCTCCCCAATCATCCCAGAGCACTTTCATTATTCCAAAAATAATATTAAACAAAAACAGCACATCTCAATCTCTCAATGCCTCACCTGCTGTACATAACTGCTATTCTTTTACTTCTCCTTAGTATATTTGTATTTATAAAGTTTGTTTGTAAATAATTGAAATGGTTTAAATATATCATGTTGTTTGTAACTAGTAGTGCTATTATATTGGTATGACGGTGGTTGGAAGAGAAAGTCTAAGGTCACGTATATTACTAGAAGGAAAGCAAAAAACTGTAACATGGGACTGTATAGTACAGTAAAACCTCATGTAAAACACGAATATGGGGGATATTGCATATCTAGTGTATTTTTAATTTCTTCTCTTATATATTTCATTACCATTAGATCTTTTATAGTTTATGTATGATTACAATTTTTTCTGTGTTCTCAACTTTTTTTTTTATATCCTTTATCTCTTCTATCATTTCCTTAAATTGACAGATTTGCATAGACATATTTGATTAATTGTTCCAAATTGTGTCTGATGGATTTTTTAATTTGTTCCTTTGACTTGGCCACGTCTTTTGCTAAGTGTAGCATGTCATTTTTTTAAGATGCCTAGGCATCTGTTTATCTTGATGGGTTTACCCTGTTGGTCAGTTTCTCTCTCTTGAATAGTGTTTTATCTTGTTTGTATAGCTTTTGAGTGACTTTCCCACATTCCTATGGCTGGATCAAATCACACCTGGATTCCAAAATTCATGCTGCATCTGCTTCACTTGGATTCCTACCCAGTCCCCGAGGAATGTCTTTTTATGCAGTTGATAGTTTCACCAGTTTAGTAATCTAAGAAAATAGAAAATACAATACATATAAATGTGCAGATTAAAGTTCTGTGCTCTTTCTTTAGGAAAAAATCCCCTAAGAGAACCTGCAAGAAAGACCCCTTATCAGCCTCATGATGAGGAAGCTATTTGCTCACATGGAGGCTGCCCAAGCCTCTGACTTAATCTTTGTTAGTAAAATTGTTAGTATTCCTTTATGTTGTAATATTAGTGGAAACAGGGATGGACTCTGAAATCACATTGTTTTTAGCATTTTCTAATCTATGCTATAGATCTCTGTACCCATATCTATAATTTAGAAGAAAACTGAATGAATTATTCAGATGAAAAATGTAGTAAGGTTTTTATACTTTGTTTGAAGTAAGTTAACTAAGTCCACCAATTATTTCACAATGTGGGGAGCCCAGTAAAAGGGCATATGGAAAGAATGCTATTTGTGGGCCTATGCAAAGTGAGAAGATTTACCCTTCAGAAACAGATTGAGCTTAGTAAATTTTGGGGCATGAAATTGCTTTTAGTCTTCTGGGGAAGAGGAATTGCCTGCACCAGAATCATTTAACTGTCTGCTCTTTCCTCTACCTTCTATCACTTTCAACCAGGAGATTGCCCTGGGTCTCCAGAGACAGAAAAATTTTCAGCATTGGGACTCATTTAACTGTCTGTTCCTTCTTCTAACCTCTACCTCTTTTGCTCAGTTAGAAAGTTTCTTGCATGCTCCATTTGCTCCTGGTAGATCTTGTCTTATGTACCAGGAGGAGAAAAAAGTGAAAAGTGTCTCTTTTTTGGTTGAAAAAATAGAGTTAAGTTGAAGATTTTGTGTGATTTCTCTGGCTTTATTTTAGTTAGGGCATTAAAAAGAACTTATTAGGAAATGGGAAAAAATAACTGAGCTTGTTGAGAAATGGGGGAGAAAGACGGAAATACACAGTGATATTTTATGTGAGCTCCTCTAGGCTGAGAGAGCAAAATTGGGCTTGTGTGGTTACTTTTTAAGCCATTAATTATTTGTCCCCTTGCTATTGCTAAGAGCAGGGGCTCCAGCTGTTACTGGTTACCCCACCAATGGTGGGGGTCAATGAGGCATCGACATTTTTTATCTAAGTAATCTGTTTGATGTTTTTATTTTCCTGAAATTATTAGGTTGTTTGATGCAACCAAGTCATCAAATTATTTTTTCTTTGTTGTCTTCACAAAGTCCTTATGAGAATTTGACTTGCATTTACATATGTAAAAATTACTAACTAAAATGATAGATATTACCAGTTTGAATTTACCCATCAAGATTTTGAAACTAAAGTATTAATTTATGTATGTTAACATCTCTCTTCCAAATCCAGACAAAATTAAAAATTGCATATTCTTTATATCAGTCTGTAATAATAGATTGATATATCATTTTGCATAACCTAATGTGAAGAAGACCTTCAGGTGCCATTTAAGCCCTAATTCCACTGATCCTGTAGTAAGAAAATACAGAAATGAGAAAATGCTGCTCTGTAGCTTCTAATTGGGAAAGGTTTGACTAGTTTGGCATGTAACTACATTAAAGTGCTAATTGAAAAAAAGTAAAATCAAGAAGGAATAAATATTTAGAGAAAGCAGGGATTAAATTTGTATTTTGGCTAAAATAATATTATTAGGACATTTCTTAAAAAGAAACAAATCCGTTTTCCTCATTTTCATTCAAAGGAGCTTGAAAATAATACAGCTATAAAAAAGCACAGAATGACTGAATTCCTTTTGCAGTTTGGCATTGTTTATAAATTCCAAAAATAGTTTTTAGATTATGTTTGTAACCTAGTCTGTCAGAGGTATCAATATTTTTTATTAATATATATTTTTATTTTTTAAAAGATACTTTGATTATATAAATGTTACACAAAGAAAACAGGGATTCCCATATGCCACACTCCCCACACCTCCCACATGCTCCCACATAAACATCCTTCATTAGTGTGGCACATTCATTGCAATTGATAAACACATCCTGAGACTTTGTCATTAAGCAAGGACCACAGTTCACATTGTAGTCTACACTCTCTCCCACACAGTTCTGCATGCTCTGTGATGATATAAAATGGCCTATATCTGTTGTTGCAATGTCATTCAGGATGATTCCCATGTCCCAAAAAAGTCCCTGTATTACAACTGTATTTCTCTCTCCCTGCCCCCAGAGCCTCCAGTGGCCACTGGCTCCACATAAATGTTGTAATTTCTTCTACAGCTAGAATCACATTATGTCTATAATAGAATACCAGTAAGTCCACTCTGGTCCATACCTTATATGTATGCCCAGGTGAACTTCCTCCAATGTATTCTGCATCACTGACACCCCACACCAATGATCATCCCCTGTCCTACTTGTAACCCTTCTGTGATCCAAAGCTTTTTCAAAAATGATGCCATTAAAATAGCCAAATACAATTAATAAGACAATGAAATAAAAATGGTAACTTTAATATAAGAAATAAAATACATAAACATTAAAAACAAAAATAAGAAATGAAAGATTGGAATATTAAAAAATAATGAAAAAATATTTAATATTTTTTCATATTTTGCCTCTCATCACTGTAATATCTAGTGTTATGTCTGTACAGTAGCATTTTCTTCCATTTATTCCCCAGCATCTTATTTTTTTTCATTTTGTTTTCTAGGAAGTTTTAGGTCACAGTAAAGTCACATACAAAATACAGAGGACTCTCATATACCCAGCATCCTCCCCTTTTCCTCATTTCTGTATTAATATCTTTTTATATGTGTATGCTAGCTTTGTTACAACTGATATACAAATACTGAAACATAGCACTAAACATGGTCAATGGTTTACATTATGTTTTACATATTAGACCGTATACTTTTATAAATTTTGATATTTAACATGGCCAGTGTCCATCTTTGTAAGATCATGTGGAACACTTCCACTGCCCACTAAATATCCCCTGTTCCATCTATTCTATTCCTCCCTCCCCCTCCCTTTGGGGCTCATGGCAACCCCCTGGCTTTACTTCTTGGATGACAAGATACATAGTTATATGCAACAACACTGAGGTCTTGACACACTGGTTTGTCCTCCCCTTTAGAAAACACCCATGCTCTCAAGAGACTCCCAACTCTCTATTTCTGAACAAATTGGTCCTTCTGAGGATGTGTGTCCAATTTCTTTCCACTCATTATGTGGTTCTCCTCCCACATATACAACACATTATGACAAAATGATCACTCACACAGACCCTAGAAGTCTGCTCCAGGTACACCCTGTCCCAAATATCCCCCATCCAACACCCTAAAACTGTAACACTTCCTTGTCATATTGCCATAAGATCATTCCCAACTTTGTACTTTCAAGCACATACTTGCAAATCCTCTGTGGTCACCTTGTTCCTCTCCCCACCCTCCCCCCAGTTCCCTGGACTTTCCAACCCACCCTCCCCAAACTACCCACCTCTCAAACCTGCACCACCCAATGCTATAATATCACTACCCTCCTGTCATATCCCTTGAATATGCAGCTATGCAATTTCACCTTACCATAGATTACGTCCATATGGGTGTTGGCTCACACCCTTCTTCTCCTGTTCTATTTCCTGTAAACCTATCTTCCAGACAATAGCTCTCTGAGTCTGATCAGTTGCTTAATTCATATCAGTGATGTCATGTACTGTTAATTCTTCAATATCTGGCTTGCTTTACTCAACATAAAGTTCTCAAGATTCATCCATGTTATCCCGTGGGTTAACACTATATTTTTTCTAACAGCTTAGAAATATTCCATTGTATGTATGTATCACTTTTAATTGATTAAATTATGATTAAGACTTTGATTAGGTTGTGGAAGTAGGGTATTGAATTCCCACCCACCATGGAGAAAAGATGTGGCAAAATACAGAGTTTGGAGTTTTGAGCTGGAGCCTGGGAAATAAGCTCAGAGATGACCAGAACAGCTGAGCCCAGAGACAATTGATCCCAAGGGAGAGAGACAGAGCTGATTGCCTGATAGTCTACAGCTGGCCTTGTTGGGAGACCAAGGCAGTTCAGCATGGAAAGAAATAAGCCATGGGAATAGAGGAACCCAGGAAGCCTGAACTCTTGGCAGACATTAGTAGGTATTTTTCTCCAACATGTGGCAACAGACTTTAGTGTGGAAAGTAACTTATGCTTTTTGGCCTGGAAACTGTGGGCTTCTACCCCCAATAAATATACTTTATAAAGGGCAGCAGATTTCTGTTATTTTGCATCAGCACCCCTTTGGCTGACTAATACATTTCCCACTGTGATTACTGCATATAAATCTGGTATTTTATACCTTAATGATCTATGCAGAATTAGAAACCCCCTGGGTTAACAAAATCCTTAAAGATTCAAGTCTTCTCTGCTCTGTTTCCAAGGTTTCTATCTGGAGAGTCTATGCTTCCAATGCCATCTCTGAATCATCCTTCTATTTAAGAAAGTTTGTTCATTTATTGTTAATAGGAAGGGGTAAATTCAGGATGGGTTCTGTTATTATCACTCTCCCATGGATGTGACTCTCTCCCCTAATTTATCATATTGGATCGACTCACTCCCAATACAATAGCCCAGAGTTGAATCTACATTGTGCAGAAAAGTAAGGGAATAAATGACAGGAAGGGAACACAGAGCTGAGTGATTTTCTAGTGCTAGACCAACCTTTTATTCTTTTATAATCAGACCTTAATTTCTCTGCTGCTATAGTTATTATTAGCAGTCAATATGCTGCCAAAATTAGTGAGTAAGTGTATACATTTTTTATTTTCTCCTGACAATATTTCATTTTTTAATTTTGTGTCTTAGGTTGGTGTATTAGTCAGGGTTCTCTAGGGAAATAGAATCAAAAGGAAATATCTGTAAATAGTATAAGATTTTATAAAATTCTCTCACATGACCATGAGGTGGCAAGCCAGGGGCTCTGATGAAGTTGCTTGATGAGTTTCCAGGAGACCTGGCTTTCCTAAGTCAAGGAAGAAAATTCTCTCTTAATGCTGAAATCACTTCCTCTTATAAGGCATTTAACTGATTGGATAAAACATCACTCATTACTGACCGCAAACTCCTTGGTTGATTGTAGATGTAATCAGCTGTCTACGCAATAAACTTACTGGTGAATAAAGTCCATAAATGTCCTTGTATTACAATTATCCCAGTATTTGATTCACTAAACAACTGGACACAATTACTTGGCCGAGATGACACATTTGCTTAACCCTCACATTCCTCCCCTTGTCAACTTGGCAACCATACACATCACCTTAAACCATACTTAGTCTCTAAATACAAACAATAGCAGGCATGCATATATGTGTTTCCATCTAACAGTATTCAACTGCCCTGATTACAACCAGAAACACATTAATTGCTTGCCAAATAGTGTGCAAGACTTTGGGTAAGATTCACTCTTAAACCTCACATCCTTTAACCCAAATTCTGTATTATCAGTCACAGGGGTGCTGGTGCAAAGTACCAGAAATCTGTTGGTTTTTAGAAAGGGTATTTATTTAGGCTAGAACCTTACAGTGACAAGACCCTAAAGAGTCAAACTCAAGGTTACTTCCTCACTCAAAGTCTGTTGCCATGTTTTGAAGCAAGATTGTGGGTGATCTCTGAGAGGGTTCAGACTTTGTCATCCCTTTACAGTCCATGGGCCCAGTTTCTTCCTATCTCAGCTGTAGGCTAGAGGGCTTATTTTCTGAGCCATCTCAGCTGCTCTTTTCTCTTCACAACATCAGCTGTAAACTGCCAGGTGATTGGACTTTCTGTCCCCAGGGCTCCAGCATAAAAACGGAGTTCTCCACTCTGCTGTCTTTTTCTGTGTATCTACTTCCATGTTCTCCATTGAGTGTCCATTTATATATCCCACTAAGGGGGCAGGGACTCAACCCTGCATGCCCTAATGATGTGGTCAAATCAAAGTCCTAATCATGATTTAATCAAGTAAATGTAAATTCTTTGTATTTAAGTCGATTCAAGAATATCATGCCCACAGGAACAAACCAGTTTACAAACATAATATCTCTTTTGGAATTCATAAATAATATCAAACTGCCACAGTTGGTAAGTATAAATAACTCCTTGAATACTCTAGATAACATATATAATAGAGAGTAGGAAAGCATCATCCTTTTTCTTAGGGAATTTAATATAATGATGTCATAGTACATCTGGATATAAGCACCTGCCATGTAATAATCAATGTAAAGCAATTTGGATTTCAAAGACACACAAAATAGAATGAATAAAATTTGTCTCCATTGGTAATTCAATGTGGAAGTAATCAAAGAAAATATCCTGTGGGAAATAAAGTCTTCACTGAACTTGAAATAAGATGAGAGTCAGGTACATACAAAACCATATAAAATAGGATGTGTAACCATACTAATAAGCCGTAGGGTAAAGGAAATTTTTAACTGTGGAGAGTGCCCTGCAGAAAATAAAATTTGAACTAAATTTGAGATAAACTGATAAGGAAGGATATTGAGAGAGAATGCACGGAGTCATTCCAGGAGGTAGGAAAGGAAAGGGAAAAGAACAGAGGCAGATATTAGAAAGTCTTTCTATTATCAAAATATCAGAAGAATATAGGACTTTTCATTTAAACAAATATTTCTTTAGAATTTTTCAAGATAATTTTATATTCTAACGATATTGTAAATTTTTAGGAAAAGTCTCTCTATTGTACTGATTGTCAGTTTAGTGTATTTATTCATTTTTCCCCAAAAATATAGTTATTTTAAATTTTGGGAAATATTTTTTTTCTATAATGTTGTTTTATTCTTTGTTTCAATATGTTTTGCACACCAGAATTTTAAAATTATCTATCCAATTGTGTCTTATATGATATACATTTCATAATAGAATAACAGTAGTATATATTATAAAGAGGATGTCTATTATATAAGATAAATACAATATCTATACTTATAGTTAGTCAATAAGCTATTTATTTATACATCTATGTGTATCTGTATGGATAAACATGTACATGCCTATTTATATATACACATGTTCATTAGAAATTTCAAATCAAGTATCATTACTATGGAAGGAGTAAAGATGGTTGAGAATAAGCATTTTTTTCCTCCAATTCCCCATTCTCCTGAAGTATAGTAGAGATGGGCAGTTCCAATGACATAATCAGAGAAACTTTCATGCTTTTGGGTATTTCTGACTATCCCCAGCTGGAGAGGCTCCTCTTTGGGGACATCTTCAGTGCATATATCTTGACTCTTTTGGGCAACAACATGATCACTCTGGTGTCCCTGCTGAAACCCCACCTCCACAATACCACATACTTCTTTCTCACCCCCATTCTTTTTTCTTTTGGATATCAGTCTCAGCAGCAGCTACATTCTTCAGCTGCCCTATAATTTTAATAATCTTAGTGGCTTTGAGAGGACCATGAGCTACACTGGCTGCACCATGCAGTTCTTTCTATTCTTGAGCCTGGATGGCATGTATTGATAGATTTTTGATGTTCATGTATATAATCAGTTTGTTGCAGTCTGTAAGCACCTAGAGTATTGATTATTATACATTGACAGTTCTGCTTTGGATTAGTGTCCCTTGCTTGGGGCTGTGGTGTAGCTAATTTTCACTATGTCTCCAATGACCCTCTAGTTATCATACTCTGGGTATCACAAGGTGGACCACTTCCAGTGTGAGATTCCAGCCCTGATTTGTAAGGCCTGCATCAATACAGCTGCCATTAAGTCATTGCCTTTAATCTGGTAGTGGACAATGTGTTATCACCCTTGGTTTTATCCTGGTCTCCTACAACTACATTGTGAAGGTTTTATTAAGTATTCTGTCATCCACAGGCAAGTGCAATGTCTTCAACAATTGTGGCTCCCATTTCACTGTGGTGTCCCTCTCTTAGGAAACATCATCTATAAGTATATGCAACCAGGAATCAGCTCCTCCAAGGACCAGGACAAGTTCTTCACTCTTTTGTACAACAGTGTCACCTGGCTCCAGAACCCCCTGATCTCTGCCTTCAGAAGCATAGCATAAAATGAAGCATTGAAAAGGCTGGTCGTGGGGAATCTAAGTTTCAGGAAGAAATGATAAGTGCAATGTTAGGTATTCCTGCTTATATTAAAACTTTATAATACTTGTGATATTTAGTCAATATCTTACATCACCAGCATCTCTCACAGTTTGGAATAGAACATATCACAAACTTTATGGCTCTTTTTTAGTATTCCCTTGTGCAAGTCTTGCAAGAGTGCCTCATTTCTGATATTCAAAAATAATCATTCTCAAAGTTAGAACTACTGACCAGAACCATTGCAGAAAGTTATTCTAGATGGTTTGCAATTTGTTCTAAAAAGACAGTAATCCCATCAAAGTAATCATATTACTGTAGGCCTTGGTATGCAGAGAAAAAGGGAGTGAGAAAGACATGATATTTCTTAAATACCACTTTGAACCAACATAAAAAAGAAAAGAATAGGCTTTGCAATATTGGAATGTGCTCCTTAATTAAAAACTGAATTATATACAGCATCATCACATATTATGACTTTTCTATGCAAAACACTAGCACTCAACAATATCTTATTTAAAATCTCTTATTAATATGTAATTGTACTTTACAAAACTTTATTCTAAGAAGGTGTTGGCAAACAATAGCATTTATTTTAAAAATACAGCTTCTATTAAAGCAAAAATTAACTTTACATTCCATAATGTCAGCATTCCTCATATGTGTGAAAGATCCTCCATTCATCTATACTGATTCTAAGATACAACATAAAAATTAATAATTATGTTTTTCACTCAGAAAATAGTAGATAAGCCTAATAAAACTCCATTTAATAGAAAATACAAAGAAATCTCACAAAGTGGAGGACACTAATGATGCATGATAACTAAATGCAAGGTGGAATATTAGATTTAATCTTGCAACAGAAAGAGACAAGGATGGAAAATCTATTGAAATTTAACAAGATATGTAGTGTGGTAAATAGCATAATTCCAAATTTAAATTCTTGGTTTATTATGGTTATATAAAGGCGGGGACTATGGTTAGGTGAAAAAGATTTGTACAGTACAGGATTTGGGAAGGCACTCAATCTCAGGGTCATGTAAGTGAGTTTTGGCATATCAGAGTGAGTATCTCTTTAAAATTTGGCCTTGGGTGCCTCATTTGTGTCATCCTAGTCACTGGTCTGGATCAAGGTTAAAAAAAAAAAAGGAAGAGCAAAAATTCTGAAATATGAATTTCAATTTTTTTATCTTACTTTATTTGTCCTATAACAAAAAGTGCTCTTGGAAAAATAAGTACTTTATTTCTTCTCATATATTCATTTATTCATCTATCCATCCATTTATCCATCCATCCATCCATTCATTCATTCATTTATTCAAGAGTTATTGAATGACTCTTCTGTTCCAGCCTCTGTTCTAGGCACTGGGATTAAAGTGATGATATAAATTGACTAGGTCCCTGAATTTGTAAAATTAACCTGTAAACGTGTGGACTGGTGTAGATAAATAGCAAAGAAAGAATAATGCTACAATGTAGTGATGTGTGTTATAAATAAAATATGTTTGGAAAATAATCATGATTTGTAGAAAGCATTAGATAGGATTGAGATGCTAGAAAATATTTCTGATGAAGTAATATTTCAGCTACAACTGGATATGTAAAATGAGACTATCTGGAAGAACTTTCAGAAATCATTTCAGCAGAAGGTATCTCAATTTCCAGAGTGCGCTTGACATGCTTTAAGATCAGAAAAAAAATGGTCATTTTATATGAAGTGAAGTGGTCAACCTTGAAAATATTTAGAGATACTATCAGGGAGGGAAGAAAGGGAAAGAGCAAGAAAGGCATTGAAATTGAATTTTAAATGCGAATGCAGGATATTTTGAGTAACAAATAATCTGACATAATTCTGCATGTCCATTCCATCTCCTGTGCACAGAATGGGTTATAGGAGGCAAAGTTCGGATTAAAAGTGAGTAATGCAGTAATCAGGTGGTGATTTTCCTAGGGCATTATCAGTGGAGAAAGAAAAATAATATATATATATGTATATATATAAATATATATTGTAAATATATAAATGTATATTTATATATATGAATCTGTCATTTATTCTAGGGATAAAGACAAGAGAATTTTTCTAATGTAATTTTTTTTGAGGAAGAAAGATTAGGAATCAATGATGATTCTTGCATTTGTGCGTTGAGCAATTGGGTGGTACTTAGAAAATTTGTTGAGTTGGATATGACTGGAGGAGAAGCAGTGAAGTAGAGATTTAAATGTTTAGAAAAGACAATTTTGAGATAAATCATAAATTGACAAGTGAGTATGTGAGAGTCATTTAGATCTATGAGTGAAGGTCTCATTAGATAAAGGCAATGTTGGAGATAAACATTTGAAATTTATGATATTTAGGTGTAATATCACAATTAACAAAGAATCATAAAGCAATATATGATATAGGAAGAATAATTAAAAATATTTGTAGTAAGAGACAAGCAAACACAGAAATATTGATGAATAGAATGCAATAGCAAATATAGAAACTATTCCGGTTTATATAAAAATCGTATCTAATTTAAAATCAGCAATGCAAAATAGTCTGTAAAAGGTCAGTTTTTATTTCATGGGAAGGGGGAAATTGTAACCCCTTTGAATAAAAAATTAAACCTGGTAATTTAGCATTGGTGTAAGAATGAAGGGCTCAACTCTTTCACAAACACAGCCAAAAAAAATGGCCAAAAG
This sequence comes from Cabassous unicinctus, assembly GCA_029593785.1. Lineage (NCBI taxonomy): Eukaryota > Metazoa > Chordata > Mammalia > Cingulata > Chlamyphoridae > Cabassous > Cabassous unicinctus. Next base: position 17,918 of record JAQZBX010035916.1, read on the forward strand.
CTGTGTGAGTATTCTGTTTTGGGAGTCAGCATATAAGGAGAGTATTGTGAAACCCCCAGGAGGGTGAGAGACAGAGGGATGAAGAAACTGAATCAAAGAACATCAACTACCAAACCCTGGGGGTGGCAGGGAAGGGCTCCTACCTCCCACCCTCAAGACATTAATCCTGGCTAAATCCCCTGACTCACTGCAGCTGAGAGGGGAACAGATGTCTTCCACCATTTCAGCTGTTTAAAGGCAAGAGGGAAGGTGAGACAGAGGGCTTCTCTTCAGTGAATCTGTCCAGCAGAGCCCACTTTGAAACTTGGCTCTGGCTAGACTGGAAACACTGGAAAGCAGAGGTTGAACGAAACACCCCCATGTAAAGGTTCACCAATAAGCACCATTTACTGGCAGTCCAGGAAATTGAATGGAGAAAAACTAGTTTTGCGTCTCTCTTTATCTACCTGGGAGAAAATCTGAAATGCATTAGTGAGACCCTGGACTGATTTTGATAACTAAACCTGGGCAATTTTAAAAGCTTACAATAAGTTGAACCAAAAATCAAAGAAGTGCTGTGAAAAATTGAAACTATGCAAGAGAGAGAACTTGACCATCAGAGAAAATTCAACAGCATATTCATATTCCTAGACATCACCAAAAAATAGCAAGCAAAACTAGGAAACAGGAAGAGATGGCAAGGTCAAGGGAAAAAAATAAATATCCTGATGAGATATGGGATTAAAGACAACTATTCAATTATAAACACCCAAGTTTCCTAAATCAATTCAATAGATTGAAGAAAAGTATCACTAAAGAGATCAAGGATAATAAGAACATATTTGGTGAACATAAAGAATAATTTGAAATCCTGCAAGGAAAAGTAACAGATCTTTTAGGAATGACAGACACTGTGGATGAGATTAAAAATACAGTAGAGTAACATAAGTGCATTGAGTTGCATAAAGACAGAATTAGTCATTTTGAGGGCAAAACATCTGAACTGGAAAGAACAGGAGAACAGAAAGAGGAAAGAATGGAAAAAATGGAACAGGGTCTCAGGGAATTGGATGACAACAGGAAATTCACTAGCTTATGTGTTAAGGGTGTCCCAGAAGAAGAGAATGGAAAACGGGCAGAAAGAAAATTTGAGAATAGAATGACTGAAAAATTCCCAACCCTTATGAAAGATATAAATATGAATATCTGAGAAGGTCATTGCACCCAAACAGAATATATCTGAATAGACCTACTCTCAGATATCCTTCTACTTAGAATGACAAATATCAACGATAGAAAGGATTCTGAAAGCAGAAAAAGAAAATGAAAGCATCACTTGCTAAGGAAATTCAGCAGGATTAAGTGATGACCTTTCATCAGAAACCATGGAGGCAAAGAGAATGTGGTATGATGTATTTAAGGCACTGGAAGAGCAAATATGCGATCCAAAAACATTAAAGATCAGAGCAAAAATAAATGAAATTGAGAAAAAGTAAAATAATGGAGAGAATCAACAAAATCAAAATTTGTTTGTTTGAGAAGAACAACAAAATTGACAAACACTTATGCTAGACTGACAAAGAGAAAAGAGGGAAGACACAAATAAATAAATCATAAATGAGAGTGGGGACATTACCACTGAACCCACTGAAATAAGAGAAGTCATAAGAGGATTTTATGCAAAATTCTATGGCAAAAAATATACAATTTAGACAAGTAGACAAATTCCTATAAACACATGAAAAAACTACACTGAACCCAGACTAAAAGAAGACCTCAACAAACCCATCACAAGCAAAGATATTCAAACCATCATGAAAAACCTCCCAAATATGTACCATACAATTTTTTAGGTTTTGATCATATATATAGTGGCTGGTATCTTTCATTGTAATATCATGCAGAACGATTATAATGTCTCAAAAATGCCTCATATCACACCTTTTCTTCTGTCTCCCTCCCCTCAAAACCTATGGTAGCTACTGCCTTTTTGTCAATATTGCAAGTTCTCCATTAATAGAATAATAAAAAATGTACATTAGTCCATAGTTGAATATCACCTTATGTTTATTTGTTCCTGTATCTGGAGGATTTGGGGATGGGGATGCCCAAATCTGCTTCCAACTGAGAGGGGGCTTAGATCCAAAGATGAAAAGTCTGGGACCAGATGGCTTCAAAGGGAATTCTACCAATCATTCACATATGATCTAATACCAATTTTGCTTATGGTCTTCAAAAACATTGAGCGGGAAAAAAATGCTACCAAACTCATTCTATGAAGGCAATATCAACCTGCTACCATAATCAGAAAAAGATACTACAAAAAAATAAACTCAAAGAACAATACCTCTAATGAATACATGTGGAAAAATCCTCAATATAACATTGCAAACCGAATCCAAAAGCACATCAAAATAATTATACACCACAATCAAGTGGGTTTTATCCCAGGTATTCAAAGGTGGTTCAACTCTAAACTATAAAATTTTGTAATAAACCATAATTATAAATTGAAGGAAAAAAATCACCTGATAGTCTCAATTGATGAAGAAAAAGCATTTGACAAAACACAACATCTTTTCCTGATTAAAAAAAGAACACTTCAAAAGATAGGAATAGAAGGAAGCTCTCTCAATATGGTAAAATGTGTCCATGTAAAGCCTATAGCTACCACTGTCCCTAAAGGTGAAAAACTGAAATCTTTCCCACTGAGATTAGGAAAAAGTCAAGGATGCCAACTGTCACCACAGTTATTAGACATTATGCTACAAGTTCTAATTTATGCAATTAGACTAAATAAAGAAATAAAACACACACAAATGGGAAAGGAAAATGTAAAGGCTCATTATTTCTGATATGATCATAAATCTAGAAAATCCTGAAAAATACACAAGAAAGCTATCAGGACAAAGAGACAAGTTCAGCAAAGTGGAGGGATACAAGATTAATATGAAAAAAACAATAGCATTTCTATACACTACTGATGTGCAATCTGAGAGGAAATCAGATAAAAAAAGATTCCTTTTATGATAGCAACTAAATCAATCAAATATTTAGAAATAAACTTAACCAAGAACATAAAGGACTGTATTCAGAAAACTACAAAATTTGCTAAAACATACTGAAAAAGACTTCAATAAATTGAAGAACATTTCATGATCCTGAATGGAAGACTAAATATTTTTAAGATGTAAATTTTACCCAAACTGATTTTCAGATTCAAAACAATCCTAATAAAAATCTCAATAATCTTTTTTGCAGAAATGGAAAAGCCAAAAATCAAAATTTTTGTAAGGTTACGTGTCCATGCATAATCAGAAGTGTCTTTAAAAAAAGAGGAACTAAGTTCAAGGACTTTCACTTCCTCACTTTAAAGCATATTTCTTAGATACAGTGGTAAAATCAGTATGGTATTGGCATAAAGACAGACACATTGACCAATGGTACTGAATTGAGAACTTAGAAATAGACATATCCACATTCAGGTGATTTTTGACAAGGCTGTCAAGCTCTCACAGCTGGGCCAGAGCAGTCTATTCATCAAATGGTGCTGGGAGAAATGGTTATCTATATTCAAAAGATAGAAAGAGGACTCCTGTCTCACACCTTCTATAAAAATTAACTCAAAAGTTTCAAGGACCTAAGTGTTAAACTGACAAAAATGAAATTCCTAAAAGAAAATGTAGAAAAACATCTTCAAGATCTTGTAGTAGGTGGTGGTTTCTTAAAACTTACACCCAAAGCAAGAGCAACAAAAGAAAACTATATAAATGGAACCTCCTCAAAATTAAATGCTTTTGCACCAAAAGACTATTTCAAAAGAGTGAAAATTCAGCTGACTCAATGGGAGAAAACTTTTGGAAATCACATATCTGATAAAGGTTTAATATTCATGATATATATAAGAAATTACAACTCAACAATAAAAAGAAAAACTACCAAATTTTAAAAAGGGCAAAAACTTGAATAGACAATTGGCAAAAGAAAAAATACAAATGGTGATAAATATCACATGAACAAATGTTCAACATCACTAGCAATTAGGGAAATACAAATCAAAACTACACTGAGATATCATTTCTCACATATTAGAATGGCCAACATTAAAAAGTCAGAAAAGTACATGTTTTGGATAGGATTTGGAGAAATAAGAAATCTTACTCACTGGAGGAATATTTCGCAGTTCCTAAGGAAGTTGAATATTGACATGCCATGTGACCCAGCAATACCACTATTAGGTATATACCCAGAAGGACTGGCATCCATGACATGAAGGGATAGATGTTCATGGTGACATTATTCATGATTGCACATGATGTTCATGTTGGCACTATTCACGATTCCCAAAAGTTGGAAACAACACAGGTGCCTATCAACTGATGAATGGATAAACTGACTGGAATATACGCATGATGGAAGAAGAAATATATGCAGCTGTTAGAAGAAATGAAGTTGTGACGCATAGGACATCATGGATGAACCTAGAAGACATTATGTTGATTGAAGCAAGCCAGACACAAAAGGAAAAATACTGAATGATTGTGCTATTATGAACTAGATATATTGTGTAAACTCATGGATTTAAGAATTATAATATGGATTACCAGTAAATAGAATAAGGTTAGAGAATGGAAATCTAGGTGTTAATCTGTACCTAGATTTGTTGTTTCTAAATCTTTGTAAATGAAGAGAAATGATGAAAGTTCATCTTAGTGTTTGTTACCAGCCAAATTATTGTATGACTAGTTGAAAAGGAAAATAGTTGAAATGGAAAGTCTAAGATAAAGTATATTAATAGAAGGAGAGCAAAAAAATGTAATATGGGACTGTATAACATTGAAATCTCATGTGAAATACTCATATGGTTAATATTGCATATATAATATTGTTTTTACTAAATATAAAAACAAATAAACTGAAGAATAAGATTGTTCTTACACAATACAAATACAAATATCCTAGAGACTTAGAAGCAGAATACAGATATGTACTTTAGGGGAAGCATAGAGATATTGAAAGGTGATGAATTTTTTGTCTGGTTTGCTTTTGATTATTAGTATTGGAATAATGAAAATGTTCTAATAATGATTGAAGTGGTGAGCGCACAATGGTGTGATTATACCAAATGACATTGACTGTGTACTTTGAATGGAGTTATGCTTTACTAATATATATTAATAAAATGATTTGTTTAAAGAAAACTATATGCAATTATAGCTTTTATTTTTAAATAAATTTCAAAATATAGCTTAAATAATTGAATCTTGCCTTTTATCACCCCATCTTTCATAGAAATTTGTTGCAAAAAAAATTTATTTTTTAATTACAAAAGGACAAAATAATATTTCTTGTGTTAACATAGGAGAATGTCTTTATGATATTTGTGATACAAAAACTTCATAAAGAACAACAAAACATTAATCTGAAGGAAAAGCTTTGAGAAATTTTATGACATTAAAATTAAGACTTTCTGACTTTCAATATAAAAATGAAATGGAAGTAAGAGATTAACAGGACTTATTTGCATAAAATATAGAAAAACAAAGGGCTCATATATAACATAATTTAAAAAAGAAAGCTTCAACAAATCAGTAACAAAGATGATATAAAAATGATGTAAATACCTACAAAAATATGATTAGCACCATTATAAATAGGTGAATGCCTGTCATTCTAATCGATTAGAATGGCAAATATGAATCAGACTGACAATAACACATTTGGGCCTTGGTAAATTTATTCATAACTCTTATATATATGCCAACAAGAGAAACTCAAAACCCAAAGGAACTTTTCCATTAAATTGGACTCAAAAATCCCCATTTTTAATTTGATTCATAGATTAAGTGTAATTCCACCAGTTTTTTTTTTCTTTGATATTTGTGTATGTATTTCTGGTGATAATTAATACTGTGATATGTAGGTAGGGAAATAGGCAAAGATAAAAATGTAGCCAAGATTTTCCTTAAATAGAACAGGATTATAATGTTTGTTCCGGTAGTTATTAATAACTTCCATTAATTGAGACAATTTGTTTATTTAACACCTTTGAAATACACCTATGGACAGAAAAGATAGCCAAAAAATAGTCATAAAGATATGGATGTTTGTATGACAATGAAATGGTCATATCCATGTATGAAGTTTTGTGTGAATCATAACTTTTGGAGAGTGAAATATTTTTCAGATAATGGTGTGGATGGGTTAAATGGATTATTGATAATATCAATATACTTGTCAACTTCACACTGGATTCAAAAATGAAGTCTAAATTTGTTTTATAAAACAATTTGAAAGATAAAGTTTTGAAGAGAACATAGATGAATATCTTCTTGAATTCAGGGTTTATTTGATAAGGTATAAAATCACTAATCATAATGAAAAGGACTGAAAAATGTTACTATATTAAAGCTTATGATAACTGTTCATAAATTCTAGTGTTAAGAGAGTGAGAATCTAGTCCAGAGAAGATGCAATAAA
>JAQZBX010035917.1:0-24377 GCA_029593785.1 Cabassous unicinctus
CAGCCCTCGGCACTGAGTTAGGGACCTGCTTCCGGGCGAGCACCAGGGTGTTCCAGAGGGCTGGCCGGAGGGCCGGGCAGACGCTGCTGAAATGGGCCGACGTTCACCGCGGCCGCGTGCTTGTGGGTACAAAGGACCGTCCCCTCCCTCAGAAAGACGCCTGTCACGTGCTTCTGCTTGGGAAGGGAAAGCTGGCATCTATTTAGAGCAGGAATTTGATTAGGATTAAAAACTGCTTCTGAATACTGTGCCTGTACTTTTGTCAGAAGCTGATGAGGCAAAGCAAAGAAAACTCGGCGGCAGCAGAGCCCGGCGCTGGAGGCTCCGCCTCTCGCTGACCGCAGGCCAGCGTCCTCCTCAGCCGCGGTTTCCTCGCCTCCGGGGGCGCGTGGACAGCAGCGCCTTCCTCCCAGGCTGGCTGTGAGGACGGAGCACGACAGCCCGTGCGCTAGGCGTGCAGGGCAGCGCCGCGATCCCTGTCGTCCTGCCGGGTGTCCTTCCCGCGTCCACTGCGGAAACGACAGGCTCGCGCCGTCCAGGCCGAGGAGAGCCTGTGCAGTCGACTGGTGGTCTCAGCGCCGAGGTCTTTGCTCCGTGTCTCGGTAGTGCGTGCCGTGGAGTGACGTTGACAGGAGTTCCCACTAAACACTGTCAGGTACAGTGTTGCTTTGAGAAGTTGCCAAACCCAGGGGAATATCCGGACTCAGGGAATGATCCCTTCCTACTGCCAGTCATTTATTTCGCTGTCTGGTTTTCTGCGTGGCTTAGCGACTGGCTTGTGGGTGGAAAGTACAATGGAAAACCAAGCACTGAAGCTGTACACACTGGAGCCAGATGAAATGCCAGTGGATGGTACCTTTTACTGAGTTACTGCACGAGAAATGAGAAATGCTTTGTATGTGGCTGCTCCTAACCCCGCTCTCCTAAGGCATCAGATTCGTGCACATTTGGACACATTTCCATTTCCCATCAGAAAGCACAGTGAGTTCTACGTGACATCTTATCTTCACTCCGTGTGTGTGTGTATATGTATTTATGTAGTCGTTCTTCATCTATCTGCACGATTTCAATGACAGTGAGCACAAAAGCATTGAAGATAGTTCTTGGCTCGACATGTTCGTTTCTCTGCCATGCTGCAGGGTCTGTCATTTAACAGTCTTTATTGAGCACCTGCTGTGTGCCAGGCAGTGTTTCAGGTGCTGGAAATCAGGCAGTGAACTAAGTCTGCCCTCCTGGAGCCTAGCAGGTTGATATTCATGATGTTTTCACTTAAAATGGGCTCGGGACTCCAGAGCCTTTGTGGATGAAACACTGCTCAGGTTTTCACTTGAGCTGGATCGTAAAAGCCTTTCCTGGGGAATGGAAGTGGCTCAAGCCGTTGAGCCCTTGCTTCCCACATGGGTGGTCCTGGGCTCAATCCCTGGTGCCTCCTAAAAATAAAAGCAAACAGCGAGTGAACAGATGAAACAACCAACTCAGGGAGCCGATGTGGCTCAGCTTTTGAGCGCTGGCTTCCCACATAAGAGGTCCTGGGTTCAATTCCTGGCCCTGGTATCTGAAAAAAAAAAGCCTTTCCTGTAAAGACCTTGCTTATGAGCATATAAGTTAAGAAACTAAGTAAGGTTTGGACTACAGAACACTTTGGCACTATGGTAAAATTGTAAGATAATTAAAATTCACAGGACTTAGGGAGCACATAAATGTTTTGACCTTCACTGACGGAATGGGTAACCAATCTTTTAAGTGTCGTTTTAATGTCATGTCAGTAGACCTGGTGTTGAACACCTTTTCACTAAAGTAGGAAAGGCTGTACAGATTAAACCCTGAGGTGGGATTTTGAACTTTTATTCCATATAAATGATACCATGAGTAGAGCAATGTGTTTCAGATCATTATTAACAGCTTCATGTCAGTTGTGAGAGAAACTCAATGAGCCAGTGAGAGGTTCACAGGAGACTGGAAAAAAGTCTGTGTTGGAAGAATTGATGAGTAACTGGGTTTCTTGTGACCCCACTGCCATGCCCCTTCCCACCATTTACACACCTTTCCTGTCGAATGATCGCATTCATCTGCTGCCTTCAAAAATGAAATGACCAAATGAAAGTGGTGTGGAGCCAACTGTAGATCGACATGAAGTTTGTGGGTTCATGTTTATGAACCCCACTTTAAAATCCCTTACTATCCCCCTTACGATCCCTTAATGGAAGTGTAAACCTAGATGATCAGTGCACACTAAGAACACAAACCACTTCCTGAAGGTGTAGATGTCACCTAAAATTTTCTTTCAAGGAGTCTAGAAAGTTCCTAACCGCCCCTGCTCGTTTTCCCTCACTCCCCTTGCTTGGTTCAAAGACATTCTGCAATGGGATTTTCTCTCTCGGGTGGTGTAAATCCCTCAGTCTTTAGCTGCCCTCAGATGGCTGCATCTAGAGCCTGTGACTTTTTGGGGGAGCTAGGAACATAGTAGTGGTGGACCCAAGAAAGTAATCATTTTAAGGCTGCATTTTATATTGACACTCACCAAGACAACTGATAGAATTCTTGTTAAATAATTTATTTCTTGACAACTTTATAACTATTTATACCCATGATCCTATCATTTGGATAATATCAAAATGCTTCTGATCTTTGTCTATATACATCCCAAGGTTTTTCATTGTTTTTGAGGTTTACTCATAGTTTTTTTTTTTCCTAACAAATCAATTTTATTGATACATATTAATAAAGCATACATCCATCTAAAGAATGCAATCAATGGTATTTGGTATAATCACATAGTTGTAGATTCATCACTTTAATCATTATTAGAGCATTTGTATTATTCCAATAATAATAAAAAAAGACCAAAAAACCTCATTAACTCTCAATCTGTCTGTGCTTCCCCTGCCATACATAGCTGCTATTCTGTTTCTGTCTCTAGTTTATTTGTATTTATATTTTGTAAAAACAGTCTTATATATGCAATATCACCCATACTCGTATTTTACACGAGATTTCACTATGTTATACAGTTCCATGTTAACATTTTTTAGCTTTCCTGCTAGTAATATACATGACCTTAGAAGTTCCCATTTAACCACTGTCATAGCCATATAATAGCTCTACAAGTTTCAAACACTATGATGTGCTTTCACCATTTCTGTTCATTTCCAAAGATTTACAAACTTTTGAACAATTCTGCACAGATTAACCCTCAGCTTTCCATTCTCTACCCTCATTCTATTTTCTGATGACCTATATTCTAATTAACTCCATGAGTTTACACAATATATTTAGTTCATAGTAGTGCAATCATACAGTATTTGTCCTTTTGTGTCTGGCTTGTTTGACTCAACATAATGCCCTCCAGGTTCATCCATGTTGTCATATGCTTCATGACTTCCTTTCTTCTGACAGCTGCATAATATGCCATCATGTGCATACACCACATTTTGTTTATTCATCGGTTGATGGACACCTGGGTTGTTTCCATCTTTTGACAATTGTGAATAACACTGCTACGACCATTGGTGTGCAGATATCTGTTCGTGTCACTGCTCTCAGTTCTGGGTATATACCTAATAATGGTATTGCCAGGTCACATGGCAAGTCTATATTCAATTTCCTTAGGAATTGCCAAACAGTCCTCCATAGTGGCTGTACCATTCTACACTCCCACCAACAGTGAATAAGCGTACCTGTCTCTCCACATCCTCTCTCCAACACTTGTAGTTTTCTGATTTTTTTAATAGTGGCCATTTGAATATTGTGAAATGATATATATCTTTATATATCATGGATATTGTATTAGTCTGCCAAAGGGGTGCTGAAGCAAAGTACCAGAAATCTGTTGGCTTTTATAAAGGGTACTTATTGGGGTAGAAGCTTTCAGTTACCAGGCCCTAAAGAGTCAACTCAAAGTACCGTAATAGGTAGTTTGTCACACAAAGTCTGTTACTGCTTGTTGAAGCAAGATGGTAGGTGATGTCTGTGAGGGTTCAGTCTTCCTCCTTCATCTTAAGGCTCCGTGGTCCCAGCTTCTTCTGATCTCGGCTGTAGGCTGGCAGAAGGCTTGTCACTCTCCCCAGGGCTTGTTCCTTTCTGGGCCCAGCTGCTCAGTTTTCTCCACAAGGTCAGCTGTAGACTATCAGGCTCGTCTCTTCCTGGGGGCTGTGGCTGTGGAGCACTCTCTCGTCCTGTGTATCTGCTCCGTGTTCTCCTTCTCATTGTGGTTACTTCCCTGTCCTGGATTGAGTATCCGTTTATACAGCCCGCAGCTATAGGCACGGACTCAAACTGAGTCACCCTAACGATGTAGTCAAATAAAAGCCCTAATCTTGATTTAATAAAGTAAAAGTGAAACAGTACACCCAGAGGAACACACCAGTTTACAAACACAATCCAATATCTATTTTTGGAATTCATAACACCAAATTGCCACAGTTATTAAACCCTTACGGATTTGTGATTTCCAAATATTTTCTCCCATTGAGTAGGCTGCCTTTTCACCCTTTTGTCAAAGTCTTTTGAGGTGCAAAAGTGTTTAATTTTGAGGAGGTCCCATTTGTCTATTTTTCTTTTGTTGTTCATGTTTTGGGGGTAAGTTTTAAGAAACTACCTCCTACCACAAGATCTTAAAGATGTTTTCCTACATTTTCTTCTAGGAATTTTATGTTGTTGCTTTTATGTTTAGGTCCTTGATCCATTTTGAGTTAATTTTTGTATAAGGTGTGAGACAGGGGTCCTCTTTCTTAGTTTTGGATATGGACATCCAGTTCTCCCAGCACCATTTGTTGACTATAGACTGTTCTGGCCCAGCTGGGTAGGCTTGACAGCCTTGTCCAAAATCACTTGATCGTAGATGTGAGGTTCTGAGTTCTTGATTCAGTTCCATTGGTCAGTGTCTGTCTTTATGCCAGTACCATGCTGTTTTTACCACTGTAGCTAAGTAATATGCTTTAAAGTTAGGAAGTGATTGTCTTCCAACTTCATTCTTCTCTTTTTAAAAGACATTTTTGGCTATTCAAGGCTTCTTACCCCTCCAAATAAATTTGGTAATTGGCTTTTCCATTTCTGCAGAAAAGGCTGTTGGGATTTTTATTGGGATTGCATTGAATCTATAAATCAGTTTGGGTAGAATTGACATCTTAATGATATTTAGTCTTCCCATCCATGAAAATGGATTGTCCTTCATTTTATTTAAGTCTTCAGTTTCTTTCAGCAGTGTTTTGTAGTTTTCTGAATAAAGGTTCTTTATGTCCTTGACTAAGTTTATTCCTAAATATTTGATTCTTTTAGTCACTATTATAAGTGGCGTATTTTTCTGATTTCCTCCTTAGATTGCTCATCAGTGGTATATAGAAACGCTATTGACGTTTGCATATTTATCTTGTATCCTGCCACTTTGCTGAACTCGTTTATTAGTTCTAGCAGCTTTGTTGTGGATTTTCAGGATTTTCTAGATATAGTATCATGTCATCAGGGAATAGTGAAAGTTTTACTTCCTCCTTTTCTATTTGGGTGCCTTTTATTTCCTTAGCCTAATTGCTGTAGCTAGAATTTCTAGCATAATATTGAATAACAGTGGGCAAACTTGTCTTTTTCCTGATCCCAGTGGGAAAGCTTTCAGTCACCATTGAGTGCAATGCTACCTGTAGTTTTGCCATATATGCACTTTACCATATTGAGAAAACTTCCTTCTATTCTATATTTTGGAGTGTTTCTATCAAGAAAGGATGCTGAAAAAGGGTTTTGTCAAACTCCTTTTTCTGCATCGATTGAGAGGATCATATGATTTTTCTTCTTCAATTTATTTATTTGGTATATTCCACTAATTGATATTCTTGTGTTGAACCACCCTTGCATTCCTGGGATAAAAACCCACTTGATTGTGGTGTATAATTCTTTTAATGAGCTTTTGGATTTGATTTTCAAGTATTTTGTTCAGGATTTTTGCATCTGTATTCATTAGAGATATTGGTCTGTAATTTTCTTTTTTCATAGTATCTTTATCTGGTTTTGGTATTAGGGTGATGTTCGCTTCATAGAATGAGTTTGGTAGCATTCTTTCTTGTTCAGTGTTTTGGAAGAGCTTGAGCAAGATTGGTATTAAATTGTCTTTGAATGATTGGTAGACTTCACCTGTGAAGCTATCTGTTCCCTGGCTTTTCATCTCTGGGAGATTTTTTGATCACTGTTTCACTCTTTACTTGTGATTGTTTTGTTGAGGTCTTCTGTTTCTTCTAGGGACAATGTAGGTGGTTCGTGTGTTTCTAGGTATTTGTCCATCTCGTCTACATTGTCTAGTTTTTTGGAATACAGTTCTTCATAGTATCCTTTCATGATCTTTTATTTCTGTGAGGTCAGTGGTAATGTCCTCCCCTCTCATTTCTGATTTTATTTGTGTATTTTCCCTGTTTTTCTTTCTCTCCTTGAGATTTTTTATTGGGATTGCGTTGAATCTGTAAGTCAGTTTGGGTAGAATTGACATCTTAATGATATTTAGTCTTCCCGCCCATGAACATGGAATGTCCTTCCATTTATTTAAGTCTTCTTCGGTTTCTTTTAGCAATTTTTTTTTCTAGGTATTAGCATCATATTTTATTATCAATGTATGCATTTTATGTCAAATAAATTAATTTTCCAAACTCAAAACTTTTGCAGTCAAATGAAATTTCCATTTTGCTCTTAGGTTTATGCAACACTAGTTCGAATGCATTTCTCTAAAACTACTCTAGCACTGCTCCTTTGGAATTATTTTACTCATCCCTAACATATGACTATACCAAAGAGCTTGAATCTAAACAAACAAATTTCAAATGACTTTTAGTTGAGACAAGAAATATTGGGGCTGTTAATCCCCAACAAGACACTTTGTCAAAATGTGTCTTCTGAGACAGCTGTTACAAATTAGAACCTCCAAAAATACAGGGGCAAAACAAAAGTACAATAACAAGCTTCTACAGCTTAAGCATCTCATAGTCCTAAGCCTCTCATAGATGCAAGGCAAAGCATCTTGCCTGCAAACTAAATGGTCTCCAGTATTTCTATATAGTTGAGCTTTCAGATACAAAGGCCCAAAACATATCATTATTATATATACACCATCTTGCCTCTGGTTGCATTAATTATGTCTGAAGAGTTTAATTCCCATCCAAGTCCAAAGGTGGAAAAACACATAAACTGGTATAGTAATTGGCAAGAGCAGACTGTAAAAGCACAGGCTGGTTGTGTTTTAGCAATGTTTTGTAGTTTCTGAGTACACGTTCTTCATTCATGTCTTGGTTAAGTTTATTCCTAAACATTTGATTCTTTTAGTTGCTATTATAAATGGATTTCCCCCCTGATTTCCTCCTCAGAATGCTCATCAGTAGTGTATAGAAACATTTGTTGATCTTTGTGTATTTATCTTGTATCCTGCCACTTTGCTGAACTCATCTATTAGTTCTAGTAGCTTTGTTGTGGATTTTTCAGGATTTTCTCTATATAGGATCATATCATCAGCAAATAGGGAATGTTTACTTCTTCATTCCTTTCCAGTCAATCCAAGGGTTTGTCAATCTTGTTGATCTTCTCAAAGAACCAACTGTTGATTTTGTTGATTCTCTCTCTTCTTTTTTTGTTGTTGATTTCATTTATTTCTGCTCTGATCTTTACTATTTTTTCCTTTAGCTTGGTTTGGGATTAGTTTGCTGTTCTTTTTCTAGTTCCTCCAGGTGTGCAGTTAGATCTTTGATTTTAGCTTTCTTCTTTTGTAAGCATTAAGGGGTATAAATTTCCCTGTCAATACTGCCTTTGCAGTGTCCTATAGATTTTGATATATTGTATTCTCATTTTCCTTCATCTCAAGATATTTAATGAATTTTCTTGCAATTCCTTCCTTGTCCCACTGATTAAAAGTGTGTTGTTTAATCTCCATATATTTATGAATTTTCCCTTTTTCCATCCATTATTGATTTCCAGCTTCAATCCTTTATGACCAGAGAAAGTTTTTTGTATAATTTCAGTCTTTTTAAATTTATTGAGAGCTATCTTGTGACCCAACATATGATCTATCCTGGAGAACGATCCATGAGTGTTTGAAAGGAATGCATATCCTGCTGTTTTGGAGTGTAATGCTCAATAAATGTCTGTAAAGTCTAGTTGGTTTATCATATCTTACAAGCTTTCTGTTTCTTTATTTTCTGTCCAGATGTTCTATCCAATACTGAGAATAGTGTCTTGAAGTCTCCAACTATTATTGTAGAGACATCTATGTCTCCCTTCAGTTTTGCCAGTGTGTACTTCATGTATCTTTAGGCACCCAGGTTAGGTGCATAAATATCTATTATAGTTATTTCTTCTTGGTGAATTGCCCCTTTATTAATATATAATGACCTTCTTCATCCCTTATAACATTTGCAATTAAAATCTATTTTGTTCGATATTTGTATCGCGACTCCAGATCTTTTTTGGTTACTATTTGCGTGGAATATCTTTTTCCAACCTTTCACTTTCAACCTGTTTTTGTCCTTACACCTGAGGTGAATCTCTTGTAGAGAGCATATAGATGGCTCATATTTTCTTATCCATTCTATCAGTCTGTGTCTTTTGATTGGGGAGTTCAGTCAGTTTCTTCTTAACTTAGTGATTGACTCTAGCTTTTGCTGCCACCCTTCCGTGTCATAACAGTGCAGGCACGCTCAGTGAATGTTAACGCACTGGAGAGGGAGGTTGGTGATTGCTATCGGCAGTTGTCCTCCCATGGAGAAGGAAAGCTGACCACAAGGTGTTGTCTTGATATAGGGAAGAAACAGTGGGGACGAGTGGGAAATTTATTTTAGAAAATAAACATTTTCAGTCTCACATAGCCAGTTTTCTTAATTATGAACTGTGTTTAAGGGGAGAGAGTCATTACAACAGGGACAAACATGCCTTTGATGTTCAGTGGTATGTTCACCTACCCAAGCTGGGCTCCCATGTTTCTTTATAGCAGCTTCTCTCAAATAAGGAACTTACCAGAAAATTATTGTGTGTGTGTGTATGGAGAATTTGAAGAGTTTTTTTTTTTCTTTTACTATTTTCTAACCATTAGTTGAGAATCACATCATTTCCTCTGAATCAGACACCAGCGTATGTGGTAAAGAAGAAATCACCTTGAGTTCATCTGAAAGCTTACTGAAATTAGTTTTGTTGCTTGAACTGAGCTTGGCACTGAAATGGATTGTTTCAGTAAAATGTTACTTGGCTTCATTCAGAAGTTGGCACTGAAAGCCTCTTCCAAATAAATCACATGGTAGGGAGGCAAAATTCCTTTTAATTTATGCATAGCAGTCGGGAGAGTTCCCGGCTGCTGACAGTCCTTGGTTCGTTCTGTTAGTCTTGATTGGGTACCAGTTCTTGGCAATCTTCGATCCCCTGTGAGTTTCATTCAGTGGATGATAAGTTCTTTCCTTTCTCAGTGCAGAGCAATCAGCTTAGGCATCTGCTTTCCAACTGGATGCACAGGGGCATGTGTTGAAAGAGAAAACTCTCAAAATGCAGGCATTTCTGGTTGGCATGCAATTTTGTCACGTCGCAGTAGGCTCTTGGAAGAGGAGCACGGCTGCAAGCTTTTCCCTCAGCTCAACAGTCACCATACGGAATACTCAGTCTCTGGCTAGAGGGCGGAGCTGTGACTTCAAGGTCACAAGCATTGTTCCCTCCTTTTGCAGACCATTATCAGGGTAGTTGTAGGGCGTTTGCTGCTGATTTCTTTGCTTTTGTAGTTCATGCCACTGGCATCCAGTTTTAAATGTTTTTATTGTTTCTTTCTCTTTTTGAATATAGCCTGCCAAGAGATCATGGAGTGATTTTTAATAAAAGCAGTATCAGTGCCTCTTAACATTGTAAACACTCAGTGGATGTGTGACTAAATCTTTCCTGAAAACATCATTTGACACCAGGCAGTAGATCATTGTGGTGTCAGGTAATTTGGTGGGATTTCCAGTGGGTTGCTCTGAAAATTGTCTGGCACACACTTTGAACTGGTACTCTATTTTGTAGATTGAATGTGACAGAATCCTAAAATTATACATGCTTGAAAGAAACATTTTTTTTTAAACTTTCAAGACGAGTTTGGAGGGCTCTTTTGTCCAGTGGAAGGGAAGAATTCTAGAAATACAAACGACTTGAAAATTCTCGTATTGCCCAGAAGCAAGAGGCATGATTTTTATCATGATCAACATTTTGGGCATTGTGCAGGCTTCTGTGAAATGGGCACTTCCCGACAGCCAGGAACCACTTACGGCGTATACGTATAGCTTACGATTTTAATTCATACGACACCTTTGGAGTAGGCAGTAGAGAGCATGGACTCATACCAGAGCGCCCAGTTCTAATTCTGCTGCACTCCCTCCCAAGCCTGTCTTCTTGGGCAGTTACCGAGCTCTCTGTGCCTCAGTTTCCTTGTGTGTAAAATGGCAGGAGGTTAATGTGAGGAACAAATAAGTTCAGACAGGAAAGGGGCTAAAATAGCCTGGTAAGTCGTGGCTTCTAATACATGGTGGTGGTAAGATTTAGCCCACTCGCTCCATCTTCGCCATGCTTATTTTATGCCAAAGCCAGTGTGGAAGAATTCTTGTTGAGAAACCTTTTCTTCATGTGTGTATGAAGGGACATGGTGGCCTTTGACTTCTCTATTCCATTTAGCCATTTTCTCCCTTTGAGCTTATACTATTTCAGAGGGAAGTAGAGAATAAAAAGAAAGCCAAGCTTGTAGCAAAGATGGAAAGTCCATCGAAGTTTAGCATTAACATGAATGCCTGTGTTAACACGTCATTCTTAACTGATGAATGGCATCCTAATTTTAAGTTGTTTGCAAAGAGATGCTTAGGATTATTCTTTGGTCTCTGAGACCAACAGTTGGCCTTTTAAAGCATTAAGCATGTTTGTGGTGTTGAGCATTGCTGTTGGATAGAGCAGCATTACTTTAATATACAGGTCATTAGGTTGAATATCAAATAATACACGGCAACTGTATATAAATAAACAAAAACTAGCAAATGTAGTTTTTCACATATATGACATCATACCCATACAGGAAGGGGCGTTTCATATGTTGTAGAATCTGCATTTTTAGTACTGCTTCTCTACTCAAACCATGGTCTTCATCACTTCACGTGTAAGTGAGGAAATTCGTAGGGATTTTGAAATCACTCTAAGTGACAGTCTGTAAGGAGAAAATCTTGTAAAGATTTGCCCTTAAAGATCTAGCCGCGGAAAGTATAGGTTAAGGGCTTAAAGGGAGCATAGCAGTGGGTTTTTGGGGTGGAGACAGTGAGCACACCAGCCCGAGCTGGGTAAAGGGAAGCAGTAGCCTTTGAGTCTCCTGCTAGAGCTGCTGTGCCCTCAGTTCCAGGCTCAGCCAACGTTTTGGTTGCTGAGTGGTCGAGCTTTTTGTTCCTGAATGTTAAGTCTTTATCATAGTTTTTTATTTTGTACTGTGCATTTGGCGCTCTCAAGTAAATTCGCTTTGTGACTGTGAAAGGAATATAACTTTGTAAAAGGAATTTTGATCCATACCGCAAATACAATGGGGAAAAAGTTTTGGTTTAAAAAAGTTGTTCAGTTAAATAACTGCAGTTTGTTTTATGTGCAAAGTCAGTGATAGAGTGTGCATTTCTCCCCAATGCAGTTTATTTTTTTTAAAAAACAATTTATTGAAGTATATCATTCATCCACGAACATACATAAACAAGTGTTCAGTAAACATTGTGAACTTACAAAGCAAACATGCATAACATCATGCAGGGCTCCCACACGTCACCCCCCACAAACACCCTGCACTGTTGTGAAACATTTGCTAACAAATCATGAAAGAGCATCGTCAAAGTATTACTACTAACTATAGTCTGTATCTTCCTCCCCTACACATCTTTTTAAGGATTTGTTTATTTACTTTTATCCATTTTTACTCCCCCCTCTCCTCCTCCCCTCCGTTTTTCCTGTTTTTGTGTCCATTTGCTGGGCAACTCTCTGTGTCCATTTCCTGCCCTCTCTTCTCATCCTTCTCCTCCTGTCTTCCCTGGGATTTGATCCTCGGAACCTCCGATGTGGGGGAGAGGGGCCCTACTGCCTGTACCACCTCAGTTCCTGGTTTTTCGGCACGTCTCGTCTTGACTCTCCCTTGTGTCACTCTCCTATCACATCATCATCGCTGCGTGGCTCGCGGGGCCTGGGGAGCTCACCCACTCGCGGGGCCTAATGGTGCACCCATGCACGGGGCCTGGCGGCCTGCGCACCTTCTATATTTTTCTTTTTACTGGGAGGTCCCGGGAATTGAACCCAGGTCCCTCCATACGGGAGATAGATGCCCAGCCATTTAAACCACATCCGCCCCCCTGCTATATCGCTTAAGGTTGAACAAAGATACCTGGAGTTACAGTCTTTTCCCATACAGGATGGTCACATAATAAATCAGGCTTAGTTTATCACCAGCATTCCCAAAACCAGACCTAGGGAGAAAAACTAGGTCTGGGGACACATGCATGGTTTCTAATATAGCGAATGTGCAGCCTACCCTGATTATCACAAAATCAGGTCAGCGAGAATATTCACAGTGCAGTTTGTTTCTTGCCAGTGGATTCTTTTTTATAGCACATAATTTACAGTTGTAAACGACAGGACAAGCCTTCCAATCCAATCTCCAGACGTTTAAGCAGAAAATTCAGGAGCGATTATGGTTGTCGACTCAGACCACAGTGTGTCTTGAATGTTGACGCTCTCATCGTTGGCCCTCGTTGCTGTTTATGAAAAGCCTCAACAGTTTACGGTCATTGATTAGTTTGGTTTTGTTTGATATTTGAAAGAGAGTAGCTATTTCCAAGTCGTGCTGGAAGTAGAAAAACGAGAAGCAGCCATGGCCTCTGGGTAGTCGGAACGCTGGGCTCTCCTCGGATCCGGGTTTGCGGTGGCTCTTGGGCCAGTTCCTTGTTTTTCTTATCTGTGAAATGGCGGTGGCGGGCAGGGTGGGCTGGTCCCTCGTCATTTGATACGCTCTTTAAGGTTTCTCATACCTTCACAATCTAATGAAACGACTGCCCTTTTTCCTCCTCATCTTTTTAAATTGTGGCTCTTTCCCTGGCGTGTGTGTAGTTGGAGGTGAGCAGAGAAGTTGATGCTAAGATGGGGTGCCATAGTGAGAGGCTCTCCTACGTGAGTCAGCAGCCTGCAGACGAAATTGTGCTAATGTGCATTTTGTCATTTTCTCTTCTCCTTTCCCAACCTGGATTCTTGTCTCCCTAAGCTGTAGGTCCTTAAGTCAGAGATGTGTTGGTAGAAAATGCAATGTTAAAAAGATTGAACTTTACCTTATACATATCTTGCCTTCACCATCACAGAAGTAATCAAAATTATGCATTTGTAAAGTGACTCCTGCTGATTCTTAGAAAGCAGCTCATTGATTCCTTTGGTTAATAAACATTTACTAAACACTTACTAAATGCATTGTCTTAGTGATCATTTGCTTGGAAAGAACAAAACTTTTTCACGCTTGTTTAAGCAGATTGGGCTATGTTTTAGACGTCTACACTGGAATCTAACAGCACCAGAAGTGGCTCCTGAGCCATTCTGGATGCAGCGGCTGACAAGGTCACGATGTTCAGTAGCCTCTGTGTCTTTGGAACTTCATGGTTTCTCGCTGACTTTTTTGTTCAAGTTGTCTTCCTTTTCTCCGCTTTGCAAAGCTGGCTCTTCTTAATTTCGTGAGTGTAGGTCTCCCTCCAGCCCAGCTCCGAGCAGCTTTCCAGTTGAAGTCCCCAGAAGAGACTGGAATTGTGGTGTCCTGACTCACATTCTCAGAATGAGGGACTCCGATTGGGGTAGGTGCCCCCTTACGCCCTGGTAAGGAAGCCTTATGGTAAAAAGATAAGTTCATTGAGGTAGATGTGGGTACATGGAATTATGGGATACACCTGCTGGACCACTTAGCCGGCCTGGGGAGAGAGAGAGAGAGAGAGAAACTTGGGAGTGATGCCAGTAGTTTGACTCCTGTGTGCACAGGGGCGTGGCCATTTTTATTTTGGATTCATATATTGGAAAGTGTGATGATTGAGCCAGATGGAATATATTAAATGTGGAAATTAAAAACTCATACTATTTGATATAATTGTTAAATTTTCTGAGATTGAGAAAGCAGCAGTTTTGACATTTTTACCATAACTTTCATAACAGCTTGTGAAAGGTCAAAATTGTCTCCTAAATAAAATGTTCTTTATGTATTTTCGTAGTTTTGGAAGAAAACTTTAAGAAAAGTTAGCAGGAGCCTTGAGAGTGCACTTGTATTCTTAGCCCATTATGTGAAGGAGCTACGCCATTTATCTACACCTATTATACCTATGATTTCATTTAAATTGATGCTTTTCTTCCAAAGAACTGAACTTAATGGCAACTTCCTGGGGGTGACGCTCTTCCTATTATTCATTTGGTATGCTAAGTTTGTAATTTTGATTCCTGGTTTCTGGTTAAGATCATCATTTCTTCTCATGCATATTAGGTCCAAGCCGCCATGTATTTTGTAGTGGAGCAGATAACTGCTTTCTTACAAGAAAAGAAGCAGGTGCAAAACAAATAACTTTTTCTGCCCTGATCGATTGGAAGGCCTGTAACTTAACATTGACAGTGTTTTCTTCAATGGCGTAGCTGTGCAGCTCGGCATCCGACTGCAGCTGTTAACTGTGAGGCATTCACATTGGCCAAAATAAATTCTGAAGGCGTCTGCATACTGGAGCTCTTAGAATTAGAGCTTGAAAGAAAGAAGTAGAGTTTAAGGACAATTGTATGTTGACTTCAAGGGCACCGTTGGTGCTCTTTTCCCCAAAACTGGTTCTGGAATTTCCTTCCTTGTTTACCTTTAATTATGATGGAGCGAAGCCTGGCTGAGTGGTTAGGTGCGTGGACCCCGGAGCCATGCCGAGTCCCAGATGTTGATGTAGCAGCAGTATAAACTTGATGAAAGTCTTTCATGATCTACAGAAAGGGAGCAGTAGGTAAGACCTGTGTCACGAGGCTATTTAAACGAGATCAGATGCGTCAAGAGCGTCGCATGACACTGAGTGTGACCCGCTTAGCAATTTGTGCGGTACTCTAAGATGTCCAGGCTCTCTGGAGTAGGGGATGAGGGAGGTAAACTGCCTGTCTAATGAGTCTGCAGTGCTGCTTTTCACTTTCTGGAGAATTTGGGCTTGATTATTCCTTGCCCCTCTCCCTTAGGAGGAAAAGGGCAGCTGATAGGAAGTGTCTGCCACGAGTGAGGAGATAATCATGGCTCAGCTCCTTCAACCTTCACCATATCCCTGTGCTTTCTAAGACTGTATGTATCCCACCCAAATTACCCGGCACCTTCCTCAGCCTCTGCTTGATCTGGTCATAACGTCAGGTCTTCCCGTCACACTTACACATGCTAAAGGCAAGGCTCGGGGCCATTACGTAATTTGTCCCGTGCTGCAGAGCTAGAAAGTGGAGGGTCCAGGGTTGGAACCCAGGCTGCCCCAGGCTGCAGGGGTCAAGTCACTTATGATTTCTCCTGGAAAGGTAGGAGAAGCTTCTAGAAAGTCTGTTACGGGGAAGGAAGAACTATCCTGGCAGCATCAGCCTGGTCCCCTTTTCCCGGCATCGTGTGGGGCCCAACTGGCTTGACCCCAGTTTACGGCTGGGGGCTGAGGCCCTGCTGGCTTCCAGCCACATTCTCATCGCTGGAGATGGTGGGATTTCCCGTTCCAGGAGCCAGGCTCGGCCCTTTCCGGAAGGACGCTGGTCACCGCAGAGTGGGTGCTGGGTGGGATGTGTCACGCTCATCTGCAGGCAGTCTCTCGATACGGTTTTTAAAAGCCCTCTGAAGCGGCCGTGCGTCCTGATGGCCCTGGCCACTGAGCTCTGTGTCGCTGCCTTCTGCAGTGAAGCCTGGTCTCCTGGGCCCTGCTGAGCTGGACTGTGAGGGGGGAATTGCTTTGTGCGCTTACTCGGGCGCTTTCCAACGTGGACACGCTGCTGCAGGTGTTTGCAGTGGCTGAAGCCGCGTTTCGTGACTGGTCACTAGTGCACTAGCCAGTCAGTTTTCCGCTTTGGCTTTTTGAGGCAGACAGTTTAAGTAAGGAAGAGATGGCTTTTATTTCTCCTCCTTTTGTTCTGAAAAATTTAAAATATTTGGTAGAGTATGAAAAATAATAACAACAAACACTCCTTCCCATTTGGACGTGCTTGTTTCCAGTCTTCTCTCTCTCTCTTTCCCTTTCCCTAAGGAATGAAAATAACACTGGTGGAGCTAAAGTCTATCCTAGCATTGCCTTCTGCCCTTCCCCTTTCCCCACTGCTCAGGGGTAGTGATTCCATGCACATAGGCTGCTTTCCACCACCGTGTCTGTCCCACCTGAATTATCCAGCAGTTTCCTCAGCCCCTGGCTAACCTGGCCACACACTCAGTTCCACAGAGAATGGATTGGAAGATCTCTGTGGCCAAGAAGAAATACGCCCCTAGGAGGCCACAGGTTTCACCTGTCCTAGCTCCTTAGTCACTAGACTGTCATACACCTGTGGAGCATCATGGGCTATGAAATAACCCAGAGAGGTCTAATCTCAGAGAGTCCTAAAGTACCTGAGGCTGATTCACAGGTGTTTCTTCTCTTCCCCTTTCTTGTCACCTGGGCAATACCTGTGGCCAGCTGCTCCCCGCCTGGGGGAGGGGGGATATGGCTCTCCTCCCCCCCAAACCCCAGGACTCTGCAGTACTCACCTCCCTTTGTACCCACGTCACGAGTGCAGTCAGCTTTCTTCCACGCCATCGACTTCTATGCTGGAGTGTTCTGTCAAGTGCCAATTCAGTCAGTTTTATTTTATCAGTATTTGTTAAATACCTACTAAATTATGAGGCAACAGTTCTCTTATAAATTGAATTCCAATAAATAATCCTCCAGAGTCTATTGAGCACAATTACAAGTAATAGCCAACATTTGTTGAGTATTTCCTAGACCCAGGGCTGCTGTAAGTGCTTATGTTAGCTGCCCCTGAGCCAGGCACTGCTATCCCGCGTGTTACAGAGGAGGTACCAGCGTCCTGGCCTGGGTAGAAATCACACCCCATAGCTTGGCTCTGAGCCCACTGCTCTTAACCAATTCACTGTGTTTTCTTCTGCAAAGAGAAAATGGTTTTGGTGGGAAATCTCCTAACCTCATTATGTGATGGGGTCGGCTTGTCAGTTTGAGGATGCGATACCTTCGTGAGAGCCCCGCCTTCCAGGTGGGTCTGCTCTTTCCTTCCGTCATGGGCTTGACCGCTGCCCACCTCCCCATGCTCAGCTCAGTTCTGGGGTTTCATGAGACCTCGGTCTGGAGGCTACTGCTCGTTTAACTATTAGACATTTTAACTAGCCCTTAGCAGGCTAATGTTTGTCATCGTAGCAAAGCAGAGCTTGCACAAAAAGATCCACCAACTTATGTTTTGACTGTTTACACAAAGTTGGAGTAACCCCGGGGTCCCAGGTACTTCCCTCCCTCACAGGACAGCTTAAAGTGACATGAGATGTCTTGAGGCGGAAGAAGCCACGCCTGCTAGAAACATCTCCCGTAACTGTTCCTGTTGTGTAAAGCAAAAGAAGAAGAAAATAACTCCCAACCACCAGGTGCTGAAGTGAAGGTGACTTTGTTACATTGAAAAGTGGACTTTGTGAAACATGGTAAAGGCAGTTCAGCACGAGGCGCGTGGGGACTTCGGCACTTTCTTAAAGTCTTTTGCTCAGCTGTCCCCACGGCGGGGTTCGTAATGTGTGCTTTTTCATTTGGTTTGTACGGCTTTCAGGAGAACTTACGGCTCGTTGGTTGGTGCCGGTCACCCACGTGTTTACCGAGGCAGCCCGAGAAGAGGCGCTCCCAGGGTGAGGGGGAAGCAGGGAGGGGAAGGGCCAGAAGTTCATTCGTATGAGAAGTTCTTGACTCTTTAGAATCCGCTTGGAAACAAACAGGGCATGCAGCTATTCTTCAGGTCAGTAAAAGCCGGTGGCCTCTAGAGACTGGTGAACCCAGCTGAGGCCGGGGAGCGAGGAGCCGTTTGCCTGATAGCTACGGCTGAGATTGGGAAGCGAGCAGGACAGCAGAGACCGATACAGGAGGCCCGGAAAGAAACAAGGCCTGTGCCAGGACAGGGGACTACAGACCACTAAAGCACAAAGGCTAAAGAGGCTGGGCCCCTGGAGCGCAGGAGGAAGAGGAGGCCTGGAGGGGGAGGACAGGCCAGGCAGGGATCGCCCGCCATCTTGCTTCACCACGTGGCAGCTGACTTTGGTGAGAAATCACCTCTAATGATGCCTTGAGTTGGACTTTCTGTGGCCTTGGGAGTGTAAGCTTTTACCCGAGATAAAATCCCCTTTATAAAAAGGGTGTTTCAGAGGAAATCAGTTGTCCCTGTGGATACCACACTTGCACTTTCCCGAAGTTTAAGCAACGTGCAAATGTAAAAAGGCAAGGAGCAGTATTGGTTGAGGAAGGATGAATCATGGTGTAAATAGATACCTTTCATCTCTCAGTGAGAGAGCAGGTGGACCAGCATTTATTTTTGGATACGTTATGTAGCTGGGTAGAATAAAGGAGAGCAGGTTCGTCGTGCTCCGCGAGGCACAGAGGCTTGAGCAGTAATTTCAGAAGCAGGTTTATTTCCCCTAGTAAAGTGTTGGATATATGTCTTGAAAGAAAAATAATTTAATAGCTTCAGGTACTTTAGTGTTGCTAGGAAATCGCAGTGAAAAACAAAAACTGGCCTTAGATTGTCAAACCAAAGACTGGAGAAGCCTCCCAAGACAGACGGGAGCGTGAGCAGAGCTGGAGTGAAATGGGTGACGACAGGAGCGTGACGTGTTGGGTACAGGAAAGTTATTGATGGCCCAGGAACTGGGGGAAAGGCTGATACGGAGTGAGTGGAAAAGTGGTGCGTAAGAAATTCAGGCTCACACTGAGGCTGGCAGCCAGGCTGACTGCAGATTTCATCAGGTCCCAGCTGGAAGAGGCAGAAGGCAGAATGTGCTTGGAGATGGTAATTTTTTTCAAAATGTGTTCACTCTGGAAGGAAAAGGGAAGGGGGTGGGGTGAACAGGTGGGGCCTTAGCAGGCTCTCCTGGCCTCTCTACACTACCGGCTCTTCAGCATTAAGGATTAAAAAATGTAACAACAAGTAAACGACTTCCTGGAGGATGTTCAGGCCTTCCCTTTGACGACGGCTTTTAAGTCAACCCAAGACCTTCTCAGGGTGACGGAAGGAGGTCGGTGAGGCCCGGGACCAGGGAGAGCGGACCCAGCAGGCGTGGTCCAGCCTCCCGAGGCTCTGAGGAGGTAGAGACGGAGAGGACGGCGCAGGGCTCGGCAGGCCCCTGGTCAGCCCCCGCTCGGCCAGCCACGGCGCCCGCGACCGCGCAGATTGCCCGGTGTCTCCTGTGACTCAGTGTCGTGTGTAAAGTGGGAGGAATAACAGCACCTGCCTCTCCAGAGTGGTTTTGAGGGCTAACCAGATAATTCGGTACCTGGCCTCGTGTGGTTGGCTCGCCTTTACGTGACTCACTTTAAACCTCGTAACATGTCTAACTTGGTTTTGTTGTTTCCACGTTTTGTAAGTAAGAAAATGGAGCTCAGAGAAAAATCTTGAGAGTCACACACATAGACACTATTTTTGTTTTTTACTTTATTTTGTACATTTAATAATTGAAAATATAAACAATTTAAAACTGAAAAGTAAACAGATGAATAAATATATACATTTCTCAATTAAATGTGCTGGATACATACACGTTTTTTTTTTGATCAAACAATATGTTACACAATATATTTGGTTCATAGTAACGCAGTCATACCGTATTTGTCTTTTTGTGTCTGGCTGGCTTCGCTCAACATAATGTCCTCCAGGTTCATCCATGATGTCATATGCTTTACGACTTCATTTCTTCTTACAGCTGCATAATATTCCATCGTGTGAATAGACCACAGTTTATTTATCCATTCTTCTGTTGATGGACACCTGGGTTGTTTCCAACTTTTGGCAATAGTGAATAATGTTGCTGTGAACATCGGTGTGCAGATGTCTGTTCGTGTCACTGCTCTCAGTTCTTCTGGGTATATACCCAGTAGTGGTATTGCCGGGTCACGTGGCAAATCTATATTCATCTTCTTTAGGAACGGCCAAACAGTCCTCCACAATGGCTGTACCATTCTGCATTCCCACCAACAGTGAAGAAGTGTTCCTATCTCTCCATATCCTCTCCAACACTTGTAGTTCTCTGTCTTTTTAATATTGGCCATTCTGTTAAGTGTGAAATGATATCTCATTGTAGTTTTGATTTGCATTTCCGTAATCATGAGTGATGTTGAGCATTTCTTCATGTGTTTTTTTGCCATTTGTGTTTCTTCTTTGGATAAATGCATAGACACTGTTTGAATGCTGGTCTTTCTTGACCCCAAGCCCATATGCGCTGCCCTGGGATGCTCAGCCTTAGAGGGAACCTTCAGCCGAGCACAGGGGTGGGGCTCTTGGTTCTGGAGTCCTGGGGTATAATGGAATGATGTGATTGCAGAAGAGGAAGCAGCTCAAATCAGGGTTGTTGGACCACCTTTAAGCTGCACAAACGGGTGTGGAAGAGGCCAGGCCTCTGGCAGAGCAGTGGCATGGTTTCCTAGCGAGTGACAACTCACGTCGTTCTGCTCCAAGTCCCCGTTAATGGTCACAAAAGAGACCCAGAGCTTTGGAGTGGCTGAATATGAGTACCCATCCCAGGCCCCCACACAGGGTGTTTCTTTTGATCTTTTATCCATCTCTCTATGTATCTATCTATGTATCTATCCATCCATCCATCTTATCATCTGTTATTTATTATTGTGGAAACATAAATGATGTAAAATTTGCCATTTTAACCACTTTCAGTGTATGATTCATTGGCATTAATTACTTTTGCAGTGTTGGTGCTACCGTCACTGCCTCCATTTCTGCACCTTTTTCATCACCCCAAACAGAAACTCTGTACCCGTTAATCAGTAACTCCTCCCCTCCCCCGCCCCTTGCCTCTGGTAACCCCTAACCTGCCTTCTGTCCCTGTGAATTTGCTCTTCTAGACATCTCATGTAAAAGGAGTCATGGAATATTTGTCCTCTTTTGTCTAACTTGTTTCATGTAGCATGTTTTCAGGGTTATCCGTGTTGTAGCAAGTATCAGAGCTTCATTCCTTTTTATGGCCAAATAGCGTTTCATTGCGTGAATGTTCCTCATGTTGTTCATCCATTCATTGGCCCACGGGCACCTGGTCGTTTCTGCCTTTTGACTGTTAGCATTTTGGCTAAAGCTGCTGTGAACATTGGTGTACAGGTAATCCCTGCTTTCAATTCTTTGGGGTAAATACCTAGCGTGGGAATTGCCAGGTTAAATGGTAATTCCATGTTTAACTTTTTGAGGAACCAACGAACTGTTTGGAAACACAGAAGCTGCACCATTTTGCATTCTCACAAGTAATACATTAGCGTTGCAATTTCTCCAGAGCCTTGCCAACACTTGTTATTTTCCATTTCTCAAATAATAGACCTCCTAGAGGGTAAGAGGTGGTACCTCATTGTGGTTTTTATTTGCATTTCCCTAAAGGCTGCTCATCTTGAAATCATTTCATGTGCTGATTGGCTGTATGTATATCTTCAGAGACATCTATTCAAGTCCTTTGTCTTTTTAAAATTGGATTACTTGCCTTTTGTTGTTGAGTAGGTCTTTATATATTTTGGACTTTAAACTCTTATCAGATATATGATTTTAAAATATTTTCTCCCATTCTCTAGGTTTTCTTTTTCACTGTCTCGATAATGCCCTTTGCTGCCCATACCACTTTGATCCCTTGATAGACGTTAAACACTGTGATAAGAGTTAATTATTTAGCACTTACACTCTGTAAGGTAGGTACGGTTATTATCAGCATTTTACGGGTGAGGAAACTGAGGCTGTAACTGGTGGAGCCAGGCTTGGCCTGGGATTTGGCTGGTGTTTGAGCCGAGCTCCGACTATGCCCTGTCGTGCCGTTCTCTCGACTCGTAGTGGGCCTGGCGCCGTCTCGCGCCTCGTCTCGCAGTGCTCCTGGTGGAAGGGAAGGGCTCCCCTCACTGCGTCTGAGCTGTGTGTTCTCTTCCTGGCTGTCGTGGCCTTCCTCTCTTCCCTCCCCCTAAACCTTCCTGGCTAAAGCAAGGCCTTTGAAAAGGCCCCTGATTGCGCTAGAACCCATTGCACTTAGCGATGGTTACTGATGACGCAGTTACCACTTGCCGCCACATATTCATGACCTTCGTTATGCGTTCCTTGCTTTTCAGGAAGATTTCAAAGCCTTAGAGCTGTCTTCCTTTTCATTCCTAACAGTGCTTTAACATTGTTTCTTGTACATGGTTTGTATTGAATAAATATCCTTAAATTGACTACTTCCAGGAAAAGAATATTCTGAGCAAAAGAAATATTCATAATACATATCTTAGCTTGTAAACATTTGAACTAAGTTGCTTGAATGTTCTAGAAGTGGAAAAGGAATGAGAAGGCAATAGTAGCTACGAAAACCTGCTGGGTAACGCGAGCTTACTGGGACCCCATGGGGGGTGACATGCTGGTTAGCAAGAGTTAAGTCAACTGTGTGCACAAAATCTTTACACGTTTAACAAAAATTAGTAACTAGTGTGATTGGAAAAATCTGTATACGCTTGTATAGCTGCTGCTTTACTTTTATGTTGTTTAAAAAAATCTACTTTGCTAGGCTTTAGACCGTTATTCAGCCCGTTTCTGTCTTTGTTGAATTAAATTCTCTTTTAACTAGAGAACTGCAGAAAGTAGGTTTGTGTTCATTTGACTATTATTCTGCAGCCCCTCCTTCCTCCACACTAACTCCTGGCCTTTCTCCACGAGGTGGAGAGCCCTCTCTCCTGTTCTGTTCCGTCTCAGCAGAGGTGCTCCGTGCAAGAGAGTGGCCTTGAAGTATGCCCAGGCTTTCCTCTTTCTTAAATATCTTCCTGTCTTGCCTCCAAGACGTCGTATTTTTGAGAGAGCAGAGCGTAGACATTTCGGCCTCGACTGTATCTTGCCTAGAGAAGGGATTTGGCTTTCAGGAGTCCTCAGTGGTGCCTACAACTTGGAGTAAAGGAACCCACAGCTCCATGAGGGCTCCAGCTTTAGTGTCTTGTCCAAGTTTCCTTCACATTCTTATTGCTCAGGTACAGTCTTCAGCCGTGGACCGAGAAACGGCTTTCTGAACTCTGCCTCCTCCTTGTGGGGACTCACGGCCTGAAGGATACTGTCCAAGCTGGAAGCCACGCACCACATACCGTACCACACGTGCTTCGTGGCCTGCCCACATGGAGAGGTGCTTCCCAGAGCAGATTCTCGAGCACTTGGTATAGAAAAGTAAACTATCGCATTACTCTTTTAATATTGAGTACATACCAAAATGACCATACGTTGTATATTTGGGTTAAATATGTTATTAATTTCACCATTTATTTACTATTTAAATGTAGCTACTAGAAAATTTAAAATTAATATGTGGGTTGTCCAAACAAAACAAATCTCATGCTTAATATTAGCAAAGGTAGGGTGTGAGGACCTTTTTCCCTTTTTGAACAAATACTGAGTAGGCTTCCTCATTGATGCTCCAAAGGAATCAATACTGAGTTGACCATGCAGATTTTGGAGCCTAACAACCATTATTACCTGGTTGACCGGCTCGTTCAATACGTGTGATTTATTCTAATTGGGAATAGTTGAAGAAAGGGCAGGTGCACCCCTCTGCTGGCGTAGGGAATTATCACAGGTCAGCGCTGACCCCGCCCCTCTGCCGCGGGTGGCGCTGCTGCCTTCCTGCGTGGTCTTTCTGAGAGATGCTTCTGAAGGGCGCATCACTGCTTGCCTGCAGCAAGGTGACTTTACTTTCAGAAGGAAGAGTGGGAGAGGAGCTACCACAGCATCTCCCAGCTGCCAGGCGTGGGTATTGTTTTGACCCTGAGCTCAGACACGGGGCCTCCTCTGGGCTGGCAGGGCCGCCGGTTTCCTGGCAGGGGCCGTCCGGGG
Organism: Cabassous unicinctus; assembly: GCA_029593785.1. Lineage (NCBI taxonomy): Eukaryota > Metazoa > Chordata > Mammalia > Cingulata > Chlamyphoridae > Cabassous > Cabassous unicinctus. Next base: position 24,046 of record JAQZBX010035917.1, read on the forward strand.
GCCGCAGAGCCAGGGGAGCTGGCGTGCGCAGCCTCCCCCTCGCCACGTGCCCGCCCTGAGCCTCTGGGCGGCGGCTGAGCTGAGTCCAGCTCTTCCCCTCCACGCCTGAGAGCCCCCCCAGCGCCCTCCCAGATCCCGCTGGCCTCGGGGTTCCCAGGCCCTGTCCTGGGATTAGCAGCTGGGTCTAAAAATGGAGCCTGATACCGAGGGGCCACACCGTGCGGTTTACTTTGTGCCCTGTCATTTGAGCCAGAAATTTCAATATTCCTGAGAAGGAATCTCTAGCATCTTAATAAAGCTCTCCTGCTTTTGAAAGGTGGTTACTATTAGAC
>JAQZBX010035918.1:0-24380 GCA_029593785.1 Cabassous unicinctus
AAGCAGGCTTGTAAAACCTGTAAAGAACTATCTTCTGATGTTTTATTTAATTTGGGGGAGAAAATGATGACTTCTTATGCTGTGGAAGGGGCAGCAGCCTGGATAGAAATCAGGTCATGTCTTGGTTCTAACCTTGCTCTAATGCTGACTTCCCTGACTCTGGATTGTCTCTAGCACCAGCATGTTGGGATTTGCAGAAAGAGCACTCCATGGGGTTACAGGAATGTGGCATCTGATGTCAGACTTAGTTCAAGATCCAAGAGATAACAAATTTTGCTTCATGATAAGAGTGGATCTCAAGTCCAGGGGAAGAAGCTGGTTCAGGAACCAGATGAAACAGTAGGAAGATACAGACCATTAAGAGGGGTATCAGGAACAAGAGATTTATAACAACAGACACTTTATCTGTGCTTTTCAGTCTTGGTTAGGCATTAGAATCAACTGCAGAGTTAAAAAAAAAATACCAATGTTCAGGTATCACCCCCAGACCAATAAAATCAATAAACCTGTAAAAGAACCTAAGAATAGTTATTCTAAAGTTCTCTAGGTGGTTCTATGTGAAACCAAGGTTGAGATGCGCTCCTCTAAATAGCAGGGTCCTCTATATAGCTCATAGTCCTTACTGCTGGCATTCATTGGCCCAGTTGCAAATGAAAAGGCAAATTCCTGTACCTTTGGTCAACTGCAATAGCATCTCCTTAATGAGTCTTTCCTGATCCTCATCCTAATCTCCTTCTTCCTGTGAGCTTTACTATACACTATATGCACACGGTTTTACTATAGCATATGGGCTCTGGAGAGTATATCTTTGTGTCCCTATCACATTTGGCATAAGGTCTCAGTGTTTATTGCATTCTCAAGAACTCATAAATATATATTAATTCTTAAATACATATTTAAGCACCCTGTAATAACACATTTGCAACATTCATAAAAGGAAGAGATTGAACTACATAGTCTCTAATTCCCGATCCATTTGAAATTTAAAGTCCTGTGATTTTTACACCCTACATCTCCATACAAAATCTATATATATGATCCCAGAAAGTATGCTTTAGGCAGTCCTACTCAAACTTTAGTATACATACCACTCACCTGGGACATTGGTCAAAAGGCAAATTCTAATATAGTAGGTCTAGGGTGGGGATTGAGATTCTGCATTTTAAATAAGCTCCCAGGTCATTCTGGTGCTTCTGGGAGAAGACCACAGTTTGAGCAGCATGATTGTAGGAGGTGGAGACCAATCCTAGACCTCAATGAGTTCAGTTTGTACAGTATGAGGGAGACATGGTAGTACTACTGGCATGATCCTTTGCACCAGATTGTCTGGGTCATCAGATGCTGGCTCTGGCACTCCTGTGAGATATTGGACAAGTCATTTAACATTGTGCCTCAACTTCCTCATCAGTTACCAAGGAGTAATGAAAGGGTTGTTCTCAATTTAACAAGGTAGTTCTTGTACAATCCTTATAATAGCACTTCACTTGCCATTGCCTATGCTCACCCTATTCCCTGATAACCTATATTCTAGATTTTGATTCTGTGAGATTTTTCTTATTCTAAGTGTTTCAAATCAGTGAGTGCATACGATATTTGTCCTTCTGAGTCTGGCTTATATCATTCAACATGATGTCCTCAGGGTTCATCCACGTCATCGTATCAGGACTTTATTCTTCTTTTTACAACTGAATAATATTCCATTTTATGTACATAACACATTTTATTTACCCATTCATGGGTTGATGGACACTTGGATTGCTTCCATCTTTTGGCAATTGTGAACAATGCTGCTCTGAACATTGGTGTGCAGATTTCTGTTCAAGTCCCTGCTTTCAATTCTTTTAGGTATATACCTACTAGTGGAACTGCCAAGTAATGTGGTAGCTCTATACTTAGCTTTCTGAGGAACTGCCAAACTTTCTTCTACAGTAGCTGCACCATTTTGTATTGCCAGCAGCAATGAATGAGTGTTCCTATTTCTCTGAATCTTCTCCAACACTTATTTTCCTTTTTTTTTTTTTTTTTTTAAATATCAGCCATTCTAATTAGCGTGAAATGGTATCTCTTTGAGGTTTTGATTTTCATTTCCCTGACAGCTAATGATGTTGAGCATCTTTTCATGTGCATTTTGGCTATTTGTATATCTTCTTTGGAGAGATGTCTATTCGAGTCTTTTGCCCTTTTAAAAATTGGTTTGTTAGTCATTTTTTTGTTAAGTTGAAGGATTTCTTTATATATTCTAGACACTAAACCTGTATTGGATATGTGGTTTCCAAATATTTTCTCTCATTCTGTAGGTTGTTGTTTTACTTTCAAGGTAAAGCCCTTTGAGGCACAGAAGTTTTTTTATTTTAATGAGGTCCTATTTATCCATTTTTTCTTTTGTTGGTTGCACATTAGGTGTACAGTCTAAGAAACCATTGCTTAACACAAGGTCATTCTCTACATTTTCTCTACATTTTCTTCTAGGAGTTTGATAGTTCTATCTCTTATTCTTAGGTCTTTGTTTCATTTTTTTAAAAAAAATTAATCTTTATTGCTAAAAATCACAATCTTTATTGCTAAAAGTCACTTGACAGTGTTAGGGGGGAAATTTTACCATTACTACCAAAGGGCTGAATGCTTTGACCCATATAACTTTAGAGTTGCTGATACTTACATACCTGTTTGGGCATTATTTGGGGGTATAACAAGAGAAAGGAGATCTTGCAGTTAACAAACAAGGAATTGGTTAACCAGACACAGTATTTTAAAGAAGAATTTTCAAAACAATGTAACATGGTTTTAAACAGTCGCTAATGTTATATAATTATACATGTAACTTAGTTTCAACTTCTTTCTTCAATGAGTTCAGAATAAAAGGGATGGAAGAGACTTTTGAACAACTGCCATCTCTAGAGTAACAGGGATTGAAGAGACTATCAACCAATCAGCACCTCTTGCTGTTGCGTTTCCAGCAACATTTTCTTGTGCAACAGAGCCATTTCTTTTTTAAGTTCACTTTGCACCTCAGTAAGAAGATTCTCATGACTCTTCTCCATGTCCTCGATACTTTTTATGAACTGCTCATACAACTTTTTAATTGCTTTCAGTCTCTGGCTCTGAATAATTCTAGATTGTTGAAAAACCTTTTGTTGCTGTCGAAACATCATTTACTTTTTCTTCTTGTTCCCTAATTTTCTACACATCTATATCCCACTGCTGAAACAAAGTCGAAAACTGCTGAGAATATTCATAATTAAGATTCTTCTTTGCTGATGTTCTGTTCTCCAAACACGTTCAATTTTTTGGTTACTGGTATGAGCGAAACATTGGTATTCATTTTAAATCTTTTTCTCTTTGCAGGATGAGACTTTGTAATGTCATCTCTTAATCTTTCCAACATATTTTGTACTTCACCACCCACAGCTTCCTCAACTGTTCCTGCAGATGGTCTTTTCCCCCCATGCTTATCAATTCCTGGAGTCTTTCCTTCCGGGCCATCCTTCTCTGCACCCATCGAGTCTTTTTTTATCTTCTTTCCTCCTGTCAGAGGCTGCTGTAAACTCCTCCTACCCGGCTGGCCTCCCGGATGTCCTTAAGCGCTTTGTTCCAGGGGGCGCCAACCTGAGACGTTTTCTCGCTTTTGAAAGAGATCTCTTAAACCTCCTGAGTCCCAATACACATCGAAATAAATTGGTAGCGTTCACCTTGGTGACCTCGAGGACGAATTCTCTCCTAGAAAGCAGAGTTCCGCGATTTTCAACGCCCTGGGCAGCCCAGCCTGCCCAGGTCGAACCCCTTGGCTGGGCTTCTGCACCGCGGGCGGGAGGAAACCCGCAGCTGTGAGCAGGCCGGGAGCAGCAATGGCGCAGCAACGTGCAACAGAGCGCTGCACCTGCGTGGGGAGCCGGGGGACCTAGGTCTTTGTTTCATTTGGGGTTGATTTTTGTATATGGTATGTGGTACGGTGTTCTCCTTTTTGCAAATGTTGATCACTTTGCCGAGCACCATTTGTTGAAGAGACTAAGCCTACCTAGAGGAGTCGTCTTTACCCCTTTGCCAGAAATCAGTGGGCCATAATTGTTGAGGCTGATTTCTGAGCTCTCAGTTCAATTCCATTGGTCTATATGTCTGTCCTTGTGCCGGTACCTTGGTGTTTTAATTACTGTGGCTTTGTAATAAGTCTTAAGATCTCCAAGGGTGAGTCCTCTAACTTTGTTCTTCCTGTTCAAGATGGCTTTAGATATTTGAGGCCCCTTATCTTCCATATAAACTTGATGACTGGATTTTCCCTTTTTATAAAGAGGCTGTTGAGAGTTTGCTTGGGGATGCATTGAATCCATAAATTGCTTTCTGTATGACTGACATCTAAACAATAATGAGTCTGGATTGCTTTCAATCCATGAACACAGAATGTTCATCCATTTATTTAGGTCTTCTTTGATTTCTTTTAGCAATGTTTTGTAGTTTTCTGTGTACAAGTCCTTTACATCCTTGGTTAGATTTATTCCTAGATATTTGATTCTTTAAGTTGCCATTGTGAATGGAATTTTTTTTCTTGATTTCTTCTTCCAGTTGTTCATTGCTTGCATATAGAAACACTACTGATTTTTGGGTGTTGATCTTGTATTCCACCACTTTGCTGAATTTGCTCTAGGACCTTTGTTGTAGATTTTCCAGGATGTTCTGTACATAGGATCATATCATCTGCAAATAGGGAAATTTTTACTTCTTACTTTCCAATTTGGATGCCTTTTATTTCTTTTTCTTGCTTAATTGCTCTTGCAAGAACTTCCAGTACAATACTGAATAACAATGGAGACATTGGCATCCTTGTCTTGTTCCTGATCTTATAGGGAAAGCGTTCAGCCTTTCACTTTTAAGTATGATGTGAGCTATGGGCTTTTCATATATGACCTTTATCATTTTGAAGAAGTTTCCCTCTATTCCTAATGTTCCAAGTGTTTTTTATCAAGAAGGAGTGCTGGCTTTTGTCAAATTCCTTTTCTGCATCAATTGACGTGATTATGTGGTTTTGTCACTTCATTCTCTTAATATGATATGTTGTATTTTCATTTTCATTTCCTTCAAGATATTTCCTAATTTCCCTTCTGATTTCCTCTTTAACCCATTGGTTGTTTAAGTGTGTTGTTTAATTTCCATATATTTGTGAATTTCACATTTCTCCCTCTGTTATTGATTACTAGCTTCATTCCTTTGTGGTTGGAGAACATACACTGTATAATTTCAATATTTATTAATTTATTGAGACTTGTGTTATGACCTCACATATGGTCTATCCTGGAGAGTGATCTGTGTACTCTTGAGAAGAGTGAGTATTCTGTTTATGTTGAGTGAAATTTTCTATACATGTTTGTTAGGTCTAGTTGGATTACAGTATCATTCAAGTCTTGTATTTCCTTATTGAACTTCTGATTAGATATCCGTTATTGAAAGTAGTGTATTAAGTCTCCTATAATTAATCAGAACTGTCAATTTCTCCCTTCAAATCTATAGTATTTGCTTCATAGATTTTGGGGCTCTGCTATTGGGTACATATATATATATTCATAATTATTACATCTTCTTTTTGAATTGACCCCTTTATCAGTATATAATGACCATCTTTGTCCCACATAAATGTTTTTGATTTAAAGTCTATTTTATCTGATATTTGTATTTCCTCCCATCTCTCTGTTGGTTACTACTTGCATGGTATATTTATTTTCATACTCTCACCCTCAACCTACTTATATCTTTGAATTTCAGGTGAGTCTCTTGAAGATAGCATATAGTAGAGTCATGCTTTTTTATCCATCCTGCCAATCTCTGTCTTTGGACTGGAGAGTTTAATCCACTTACAATTAAAGTCACTACTAATAATACTGGACTTTCTTCTGCCATTTTGCTACTTAGCATTTGCAAGTTTTATATCTTTTTTGTTCCTCACTGCTGTTAATGCCTACTTTTATATTTAATTGATTTTTTTTGTTTTTGTTGTACCATATTGAGGGACTTCTCTTTTCCATCTGGATATAGTTTTTATCTGTTTTCCTATGGTTACTGTATTGGTCAGCCAAAGGGGTGCTGATGCAAAATACCAGAAATCTGTTGGCTTTTATAAAGGGTATTTGTTTGGGGTAGAAGCTTAGAGTCACCAGGCCATAAAGCATAAGTTACTTCCCTCACCAAAGTCTATTGCCATGTGTTGAAGCAAGATGGCTGCCAACGTCTGTGAGGGTTCAGGCTTCTTGGGTTCCTCTCTTCCTAGCACTCCCTTTCTCTCTGGGCTCAGCTGTTGTGCTCTCTTCACAAGGCCAGCTGTAGACTATCAGGCAAATGGCTCTGTCTCTCTCCCTGGGGCTTTTGCCGTGTCTAAGGAGCCGTCTCTATTCCTCTGTGTTCTTCTCCTGTGTGTTCACTTCCGAGGCTCCAGCTCAAAAACTGTTACTCTCTCCTCTGCAGTGTGGGTTTCCCTTGGTGGGTGGGGACTCAATGTCTTACTGACATAGTCCAATCAAAGCCCTAATCATAATTTAATCATGCCCAGGTAAAGACCAGTTTACAAACATAATCCAATATCTATTTTTGGAATTCATAAACAATTCCAAACTGCCACAGTTACCATGGGGTTAAAATTTAAATTCCTAAAAATATAACAATCATATTTGCTTTGATATCATCTTGACTTCAATAGCATACAGATATATTTTCTTATATCCCCATCTCCCCACCATTTTTTGTACCTGTTACCACTTACATATTTAGCATTTGCAAATTTTATATCTTTTTTGTACATCATATATTCAAAACCATAGATTCATCATTACCTTTATGAATTTGCATTTTAGTATTTGTAGGAAGTAAGATGTGGAGTTATATACTAAAGAATATGCTACAGTAATACTGGCATTTATAATTACCCAAGTTACCTTTATTATAGGCCTTTATTTCTTTAAGCCATGTGAACCACTGTTTGGTGTCCTTTCCTTTCAGTCTGAAAAACTTCCTTTAGCATTGCTTGTAGGACAAGTCTTGTGGTCATGGACTCTTAGCTTTTGCTTATCTGGGAATGTCATAATCCCTTCCTCATTTTTGAAAGAAAATCTCACCAGATATAAAATTCCTGGCTTGCAATTGTTTTCTTTCAGCACTTTAGATATTTCAACCCAATGCCTTCTTGCCTCCATAGTTTTTGTTGAGAAATTGGCACACAGTCTAACTGGGACCAAATTTGCATTCAACAGATGATCAGTATATGATGGGGTGTATTTTTCTTCATGTTAATTCCATTTGGTGTTCTCTGGGCTTCTTGGATGTGCATATTCATGTTTTTTATTAAGTTTGGGAAGTTTACTGTCATTATTTCTTTGACTATTCCTTCTGCCCCTTTCTGTCTTTCTTCTTCTTCTTGGACTCCCATAATACATTTATTGGTGTGCTTGATTGTGTCCCAGAGGTGTCTCAGGCTATTTTTGCTTTTAATAATTCTTTCTTCTTTCGCTCCTCAGCCTTACTCATTTCAAATGTCTCATCTTGCAGTTTACAATTCTCTCTTCTGCCAGCTCCAATATGCTCTTGAAAGCCTCCTGGGCATTTTTTCATTTCAGTTATTGTGGTCTTCAACTCCGCTAGTTCTATTTGGTTCTTTTTAAAAATTTCTGTCTCTTTATTAAGACTCTCATATTGCTTGTTCATTGTTTTTCTGATATCCTTTGATTCTTTCTCTATAATTTCCTTCATCTCCTTGAGCATTTTCAAGATAATTTTTTAAAAGGTTTTGTTTGGTATGGCCACATTCTCATATTCTTCGATGGTGTTTTCTGGATTTTTTATTTCTTCTTCCTTTAGATGGGCCATCATTTTCTGTTTCTTTTCTTGTACTCTTGTTGCACAGTGTACATTGTAGTATTTTAAAATGTTAGCTCTGGGTTTTATTCCCTGAGTTGTCTGTTTCTTGATATTATAACCAGCTGGTGATAAGACAGAGCCTTTCCTGTGTTTCAGGCCTCTCATCAGGAATGTCTGTCCAAGGTAAAATCAGTGTGCAGGGTTCTTCCTGTCTGTCTGGGCCTCTATCTTGTCCTTTGCTTTTGCTTGTTAGTTGTTTTGGAGTTCCCCTGTTTACAGGAGTTTGGTTGTCCTTTCAGTTTGCCAGGAAACAGACCTCTATCTCCTTGGTGTTTGAAGCTGGAAGGCCTTTGCCCCAGATTGTCTGCCTCTACAGTCTTTTACCCTCCTTTCATTGTCTTAAGCTGCTTTTGTCTTTAGGGAAAATCTGGGAGGAGGAGAACACTGGAGAGGACTTTTCCAAGAAAGTCTTTCCCAGTCAAAACAGGACCAGAGACCCACAGAGGGAGTGCAGACCAAGCCAACTGTTTTTTAATGAGTGGTGGAAAACTCTTAGAGAATTAGTTTTCAGATGCAAGAAGGTCTATCTCCAACCTAAAGTATTTTAATAGCAAACATAGGACTAAGTTTCAGAAAAAGAGGATCAGAGAGTGAAACAAAAGCAAACCAAAAAGAAAGCTGACATTATTAGGAGTCTTGGGTCACCTTACCAGGGCAAAAGGGAAAGGAACAAAGGTATTTAGAGCAAACATTACAGAGTCTCCACTATGTGGCTAGTGCTTCTAGAATACCTGCTTTTTAAATACCTGATAACACTATGTGGAAGATGTTAGTAACCTCATGGTACACATGAGGAAACTGAGAGTCAGAGGTTATACTCAAACACCCAGATTTGGAAGAGCTATTTGAATCCACTACTTTTGAATGCTCTAGTGACTCTATTTAGTCCCATCTCCTGAAACAAACTTTGAAGGAACATCCAGATTTGAGTTTTCTTTCATTTTTAAGGTCATATAATAAATAACAAGTCAGGGCAAAATGAAGTAGAAATAAATACATAAGACAGCTGAAATTGTGCCAAAGGCATATTCCATCTTTTAACAGTTTTCATAGAAGGAGTAAATTCTGGGACCCAAACAAGTTTGTCAGGCTTGTTTCCAGTCCTCTTGGCTTGGTTTACATTTCCTTTGGATTCCAGCCAAGTAACCTATAGTATGTACCTTCCTCTTATTTACTTTAAGGTAAATTTGAAGAAGAATAACTGTCCTGCTGGGTGGTGCAAAGTGTAAAACACATCTGTAACTTGATGTCTGCCCCTGGCTTCATGTTGAAGGTGCCTCTGCTTGAGATGCCAGCTTTCCTTTATTAAAGTAAATTCCATCTGGTCTCTGGGCCCTTGTAAAGTGAAGGAGGTTAACCCAGTGGGAAAAATGAATTCAGGGGCTTGAAAGATGATTGTTAACACTCAGAATTTAGTTAATCTAAAGTTTGACCTATTTACTTATTCATTTCTAAGCAAACCAGATTAGGAAACCTGGCCTATTTATTTAATTCATATCTCATTATGCCACAATATCCTTTCTTATATCCAGACTTACATACATTCACTGATTACATTACTTATTTTTAATACTGGATCTACTTTTAATACTGAGCTTAACATGTTCCCCTTGGTTGGAATACAATAAAAAAAGTTGTCCTATTTAAAATTTTCAGAGTGTATTCTTCACTCTTAGAAAAGCTCAACACATCTTATTCAATTAAAGCTTCAGTGTTAGAAGAAAGAAAACCACTATGATGAAACTCTTAAGGGTATCAAATAACCTGGCAATATTTCATCATTTTTTCCTAAATGGAAAGCTATCCAAACCTTTTTATTTTAACTTTGTTTTCAACAGAATATATGAATAAAAGGAAAAGTCAGTCACATTCTATCATAATTAGGCTGAGTATGTACGGGAATTTTCAGCAGGCTGTAAAGAAGTATTTGCAACTACAGAATGACTGGAAATTCTGAGTACATTAGCATAAGGTTTTCTAATAAATAAATAAACTGAAACAAAAAGCAGGAATACTTTTAAAACTATTTTAAGTCAGTATGAGTTGTTAGAGAAATGTGCTTTTGCAATATTACAAAAGGAAACTTAACTTTCCTGTTTTTAAGGTTTAGAAGATTTATCTAGTAACTAACTTTGAAATATTGATTTTACAGTGCAGCTTTTTTTTGTAAATGGGCCTCACTAATGCAATCAGTAGCATTCACTGAGTTCACTGAGCACCAACCAAACATTAAAACAGAAATATTGACTGAGCACCAACCAAACATTAAAACAGAAATATTGACTGGAACATGTATATCCATTTTGTTCATTATATAAACAGACATATTCTTAGCATATTCATCATAGAGGGATTTCTCATAAGTTAATTGCCTTTGTAATAACATATAATTGGGTGGAAAAATGATTAGAGAGTGGGGAAAATAAGAACATTCTGCACATCAAATGCTTCAAAGAGAAAAACTCAAAAAACCACAAATTCTTAATTATAAAACAATTATGACAAAAATCAGAACTGCAAGAGAATCTTGGAAGAACTTCAAGAAACCAGTTATCTGAGAAGTAGTTCTATCTCTGCAAGATCTGTATATTTTAAACATGTACTGGTTATGGTTCCATCATCCTCATGGTCACATAAGCTACACATTTTTATCTTGGTTTCCTGACATGTACCTTCAAAATATATTTTTATTAAAATATGTTTATAGTTTTGAAAATCATATTCTAAGTATAATGTTGTTTATATAATCAGCTTTAAATATTTAATAGTCAATAATTAAAGTTAAAAATAAAACATTCATACTAACATTAAAATTTTTTTTTCATCCTTACCTGTTCTTAGTTTTAGTTTTGAATAGGGAGTTTATACATATAGTACAAAATTCAGAGGCTAATAATAGTCCACAAACGGCTATGAGCAGTTTTATTTACTGTTTAATAAATAATTACAATGCCCCAAGCTAGTTCTGAAAATAGAAACTTCCATTAATGTCATACCTTGCTCCACTTCCATATCCTGTTCCAGTATTTCAGCACTGTAGTTTTAACACTGTTTATAGATCTTCAGAATTCTGAGGCATTGCTTTCACCAACATTTGGAATTTCATAATGACGTGATTTATAAACAAGGGAATATTGAAATTTATGTTTATTGACTTATGCCATCTCTTTATTCTAATGCAGTACCTCTTTCAGCCAGCAAAATGGCTACTAAAATAAGTCACTTCTCATCTCATATAGCGAATAGGAATAAGTAGTGGAATATAAAATAAGGTAGGAAAGTGATTCTTGAGAAAGGTGATGATAATGAAGAACATACCCATTTGTAAGATTCTTATAACAAAAAAAATTTGCCTTTAATTAAAAAAAAAACAAACATACCATGAAGAGACAAATTGAAGCAAAGTTAGAAAAAACTAAATCTGGGAGCAGATGTAGCTCAAGTGGATAAGTGCCTGCTTCCCATGTGCAAGGTCCCAGATTCGATCCTTGGTACCTCCTGAAAACAAAACAAACAAAAAACCTAACTCTCATTGGGGAGTGGATGTAGCTCAGTGGTTGAGTGCCTGCTTACCATGTATGAGGTCCTGGGTTCAATCCCCTGTACTTCTTAAAACAAACAACAATGAAACAAACAAACTAACTAAATCTAGTATATATTCCCAACTCATAGCTGTAGAAGAAGAGATTTAGGGCCAGAGAAATTCAACAGATTGATTGCTCTCAATCATATGGCCGAGATTAGAATATCGTCTCTGGATCCCCAATCCTGAGCTCTTTTTTTCTGCCAAAATTATTTCCATTGCAGCACATTGCCTTTGAATATCCTGCAAAGATGGTGAAAATTCATATGTTGAATAGGAGTTTCCCTCAGATCTTATACAATATAATAAGTTAATGGAGAATTAGATACATTTATGGGGGACATATTCACAATAATTTAAGAAAGAAAATTAGAAATATTTGCAGAGTACCACCAAAATTCACTCCACATTTTCTCTGTCTTTTCTACTGAAATTGAACTCTCAGAGCTGATGGCCTCACCCAGTAAGTGGACCTCAGGATTGATTGCCCACTCTCAGCCTTCTGTGACATGGCCTTATCTTGGCCTACCTTTTTGGTTCCCATCTTGGCCTCACCTCTGTCAGCTTCCATAGTTACAGTCATTCCTTAAGGTTCAGTCTTCTGCCCCACTGCCACTCTCCAGAGTTTCTCTCTCACTGTGATCCATTCATTTTTCCATTAGTTCTCCATAGATGCTCCCCCAATTTCCATCCCCTTCTCTTTTGTTGACCTTTGTCCTGGAAAATCTCCATTTGAATGTTCTGCAAGTATCTCAAATTCAACTTGTTCAATAAGGAATTTCTTCTTTCTTCTTAGAAAGATCCGTTTTCTAAACTCCATGTTTCTGTTGTTCTTCCAATAAAACAGGGTCAAAACCTTGGTTTCTTCTTTGGCCCCTTTTTTTCTGTTTCCAACACACATCCCATCACTAAATTTTGTGAACTTTTTTCCCTGTCGTTTATCTTAAGTCCTCTTCTTTACCCTTATCCAATTGCCTCTCTCTCATTTATATCAACTAATGCTTGGACTATTACAAAAACCTCTAAAAACTTCTTTTGTCTCCCTCACTTTCTTTCTCCCTTGCCCTACCCCATTCATATTCTACAAACCCATTCTGCATTACCTCCAGAGAAATCTTTCCAAAAGGTACTTCAAATCACTTGACATTCTGCTACAGAAAACTTTCATATTCTCTCACTTTATCACCAAAGTCTTTTGCTTGGATTCAAAGCTATACATAGTGCACTATTGTCTCATCTTCCAGGCATTTTTGAGCCTTAAGGCGTGCCCCACACTATGCAACCAGTACCAAATAAAAGTGAGCCTACAATAGACTTAGTCTTGAATGACTTTCCTGCCACATCTCAAATGATTCATTCTGGCTGGCTTGTGGTTCTTGCAGCATTTGACCCTGCAATTAAACTTCCCTTGGATCTGATACTCTGTCACTCTTCTAGCTTTCAACTCTTCAGCAATCTTTCTTCAAGCCTCTCACTTTGCTTCTGCTTTTATCCATCCAAGACAAACATTATTCTTTATTCTGGAACCTTAAACTTTACTACAGTACTTCTATTTTCTTTGTCTCCTATCTACTCTAGAGTTTGTTCTGTCTGCTTGAATACTTTCCAGAAAACTACTTCTGGCCATGAATGCTTAGTTCTGGACATGGCATTCTTTGCAATTCCCCATGCCATTACAAGGCTCGTGCATTTCCATCTTTGGGTTCAGTTAACACAGACCTAGAATGTCTTCCCCAAGTCTCTTCTTTGTTGATCACATTTCTTCCTCACTTCAGGGCTCATCAAAATTATGGGAGCATTACCTAGAAAGGACATTCCCTACTCTGAAATTCTATAGCAGCCCTGTCCACTAGAAATATAATGTGAATCACAAATGTGATCCACTGTGTGGTTTGAAACTGTAGGTACCTCAGAAAAGCATGTTCTTAAAGTTAATCCATTTTTGTGTGTGTGAACCCATTATAAGTAGAATCTTGTGATAAAGTTACTTTAGTTAAGGTGTGATGCACCTCATTCAGGATGGGTCTTAATCCTTTTTATGGAAGGTCATTTATAAGAGAATGAAATTCAGACAAAGAGAGAGAAAGCCAAGAAGCTGAAAGCTAGGAAACCTGGAAGAGAAGGGAAAGACCAGCAGATGCCACCATGTGTCTTGCCATGTGACAGAGGAGTCCAGGATCACTAGCAGCCTAAACCTCTCAGACCTGTCCCCATTGAGTTGCACCCAAGAAGGACAGTGAGACACTAACCAAATAATTTAAAATCTACTAATAATTAAAAATATGATAAGTGTCAAAAAGGGAGAAGTGTACTTGGGAGCTCAGAACTGAGGAAAATTCACCTAGTATGTAAGTGATAATTTAAAATGAGGCCAGAAGGTTATGTAAGACCAAAGGAGGTAGGGAAAAGGAAGAATGTTCTAGGTAAAAACAAAATGAAACAAAACCAGCTTGTACCAAGGTCCCAAGGCAGGAAGAAACCAAGAAAGGGCCCTAAGAAATTCTCTAGGAGCCTGAGGCCAGAACACGTCTCTGGTACAATACAGAGGGCTTCATTTAGAACTGGAAACAAGTAAAAGCAGTGAAAATGTGCAAAAGCTTCTGCATTCTCTTATGAGAATTATGAGCTTACATCTGAGCATGGCCAAACTCAGTTCTGCTTTATTCATCTTTGAGGATTCAGAAGTGCTGTAGTATCATGTTTAATCATAAGCAGTTCTTCAATTAATTGTCTTAATAGTAAATATTAAAAAAATAACTGCAGGAGAGCTAATCTTATTTCCCAGAAGTCCACATACTAAATATGAACAGGAAGACAAAAAAGTAGACTAAAAGACAAATAAAACCCATATCAAAGTCCTAAGTCTTCCAAACTTCTAATTAATTAAATGTGACAGAAAAAGTCATGGCAATGCTGCTTACACTTATTTATTTTTAAATTGCTTCTCCTACACTCCCCAAATCAATGGAAAAATCTCTAACGGCTGCACTAGTGTGATCACAGCAAAAATCAGTTTCTGTTTTTGAGTTCCTGCTTCCTATTTTTCAGACATACTTTGGAATTCTTTCTCTACCATTTAAATGTTGGCTGCTGCCCTGTTACTTAGCCAACATTGCATGATTTTAATTGAGTGTAGCTGTATCTAAGAAGAAAAGGGCACCAACTTTGTAGAGCAAATATTATACTAGCATGGCTTGCTAGTTGTTTTTCTGGCTGATTTAAGATTTGTACAGATGTTAGAAACTGAATCATTATAGAATCAAAGCCCCCATTAAAATGCTTTATTTTATCATGCTAAATCAATAAGATTGATTCAAATCTTGAGGTACGTTAATACTGGCTTCCCAACGCAATAAATCAATAGAATATTTTGAAGTTATGTATTTAATTCCTTGTTCAGTTGTATTGTGAGCTTATTCAGCAATTGCATAATCACTCAATTAGCCTACTATTCTGGGTCCAGAACTCCTGGGACACTTTCCAACATATTTTTCTCCACCATCAAGATAGTTTATTACTAATAGGTTATATAACCTGGCAGTAAGTGATTAATGAAACAACCCACTTCATCATGAAATTTAAAATCCACAAAATTTGTAATTTTAAACAAAAACAATAAAAGCCTTCATTCATTCATCAATTCATCCATTCATTTGGCAAATATTGGTTGAGTATTTACTATGTGCCAAGAATTGTTCAAGGCACATAGATAGATATTAAATAAGAAATTACTAAATCTTGCAAAGGAAAAGTGGGTGCTAAGAGGGAACATAACCGGACTATATAATCTAGTCTTCGAGGTTGCTGTGGCTGTGAGGATTAAATGAGAAGTATGTGAATGGACTTTATAGTCTGTACATCAAAATAAAAATTGATGTCTCTTCTTACTGAAGTTCACTAGGCTGAGAAAAATGAAAGAACCTGTTCCATCTGGTCAAATTGGTACATATTTGGTAAAGAAATTTGTTGGTGGGTGTTTTAGTTTCCTACCTACGAAAATAAATGCCATACAATGGTTTGGCACTTAACAACAGGAATTTATTGGCTCTTGGCTTCAGAGGCTAGAAGAATTGCTTTCTCCTGGCATTGGTAGCAATCTGGTTGGCTAGCAATCCTTGGGTTTCTTGGCTTTCCCATCACATGGTGATGCACATGGGTGTGCACATGGAGATATCCTCTCCTTTCTCTTCTTGGGTCCCACTGACTTCCAGCTTCTGGCTTCTCTCTGTGACTTTGTCACTATTACTGAATTTCTCCTTCTTATAAAAGCCTCTGGTAATCTGGATTAAAAACCAGCCTCATTCAGTTGAGTCACACCTTAACTAAAAATAACATCTTAAAGGGATCCTAACTGCCAGGGGCTCCACACCCACAAGAATGTGGATTAAGATCAAGAACATGTCAAAATTTGGGGGGCATAATTCAAGCCACCACAGTGGGATTGTGAAGGACTGGCAGGAAAAACTGGTGTAGGGTCAGAAGAGGGGATAGAAGGACATGAGGTATTTGAGTTTATTCATTCACTCACTCAACAAGATAGACCTGTTCTTGGCCTCACTGAATTTACCCAGTACCCATCTATCATGGATTATGAGTGAGTGAGATGGTTGATGATGGTTGATAATTGATTTATTTTTCCTCCAGAAGGAGATGAAATGGATAGTCTGCTTACTCATTAAGTGGAACATATAGGATAATACTGATGTATTACAAAGAAGAATGTTGAGTAGGTATTAGTGTTAACATTGGCAAAACATTGGAGGGAACTAAGTTGTCATATGCAATACATTTGAGGCCATAGAGTTGAATATTTGAAAGTTCAAGTCACCAGTACTTGCATGTACACAGATGAAGGTGCAAATTATCCTCCTCTGCAAACCTGTCAGGGGTGACCACTGGATTTCTCCTAAGACCACTTGGCCTTTAGAAGACTTGACTTTACAACCCTCATTAAGTGAGCAGCCCAGAGCATTCCATGCAAAGATAAGAGTCCCTTTCTTTCACAAACCATTCATGCAACTACTATGTTAAAATTCCCCACACAAAGGTACATGACTGCTCATCCTGTAAATGAAGACTACATTGGAGTGGGCCAAGAGTCAGAGAGACAGAGATCTGGATATATAGATTGAGCATCTGATCCACTGGCCCAACTTTTGGTCTTCCTAGCTACATGGGTCAGTAAATTCCTCCCTCACTTTTTTTAAAATGAAGCTTTAAAAAGTGACACAAGAGTAACTATGCAAATATTGATAATATGTCTTTGTGTAAATAAATACATCCAAAGCGTATATTCCTGGCTATCTCAAAAAAGGATTTGAGGCTACTTTTAAAATATTGTTTATAATTAAAAAAGACAGACATCCTGCTATTATAGGACTTAGTATATTAAAATTTAAATATCACAGCTAAATTTTTTCATGGTATCATATATTTCATTAAAAACCTCAGACTGGATTTCTTTTGTTCATTCAAGATTCAAAGAAGAGTAATCATAGCTCCAAATCTTGCCTGCAAGACTTCAAAATAAAA
Source organism: Cabassous unicinctus (assembly GCA_029593785.1). Lineage (NCBI taxonomy): Eukaryota > Metazoa > Chordata > Mammalia > Cingulata > Chlamyphoridae > Cabassous > Cabassous unicinctus. Next base: position 17,009 of record JAQZBX010035918.1, read on the forward strand.
TACCTTATCAGCAAGAAGAGATTTTTTTCATGGACTGAGGGAATTCTGGCAACCAAAGCTCTTGTTTAATTAGCATAAAATATTTGTGAGGAAAATATGGTGGCAAGAATAATATTTATGTTATAATTATATCTATCCTGAACAAAATCTAACAATTATATCCATAAATTGTCCTTATATCATCCATATCTCTGAAGCTATTCTGTAATCTCCTAATCTCCAGGTCCTTTTCTTTTTAACACCCCCATGGTAGGTAGTTCTCATGGTTTGACTGGCTGAGCTATAACTGTTGTGAGTTAACGTGGTTTGATTATGAGGAAGATATAATTAAGTAGTAAGAGATAATTGGAGGGCTGGTAGATTCCATTCAGATAAGACAAATGTTTAGAGAATGTGGAATTACAATGGAGTTTGGAAGAATTCTTAGACACATATGCACATACACATATACACACCTACTCAGCTAAGAAGAGATGTAAATATGATATCCAATTACTTGTTTCAAACCCCTAACTTAAATTATAAAATGATAGTATTGAAAAAGACATGAGATCATCTAACTTATTTTCTCATTTCACAGGTGAGTAAATAAGGGCAGGAGAGGTGAAATTACTTATTCAAGGTTATGGAGTTTGCAGAGTTGGCTGAAGGTAGGCAGGCCAGAACCTGATGAGCCTAAGTTAGGACAGAAACTTGCATGTGGGTGAGCTTGGAGAAGAGGAATTTGATCTGGAATGATTTTGCTCCTGGGGATATCCGTGTCCACCTCCCCCTCCTCCTTTTTAATCCTTCCAGTGGTCCACGTGCTGGTCACCCTTTGTTTTAGCCTGCTAGACTTCTGAAAGTGATATACCAGAAATGGGTCAGCTTTTAGCAATTGGGATTTATTAGCTTACAAGCTTACAGTTTTGAGGTTGAGAAAACGTCCAAATCAAGGCATCATCAGGTGATGCTTTCTCCCTGAAGACTTCCTGCCAGTGATCTTTGACTCTTCTGTCACATGGCAAGGCACATGGTGGGGTTGTCTCTTCTGGGTTTCCTTGCTTTTAGCTTCTGGCTTTCATGGCTTTCTCTCTGTCTCTCTCTCTGTATTAGTCTCATTTATAAAGGACTCCAGTAAAAGGATTAAGACCCACCCTGAGCCATGCCTCAACTGAAATAATCTAATCAAAAGACCCTACTTATAATAGGTTTACACCCACAGGAAAGGATTAGCTTTAAGAACATGATTTTATGGGCTCCTTACGGCTTCAAACCATCACATGCTGGGAACCACTGACCTCTTAGATTTGCTCTACAATTCTAACAATCCAAGGTTTTCAAATTTGCCTTTTTGCTAGAAACCAGCATGTCAACTGAAAGTAAACCTCAGTAATTATTTACTCATCTGTGAAAGTCCAACAATTGCAGGGACATGCTCATTTTGTTTATAGAATTTAATTGCATTGTGAGAAGCCTGAGTTTTTTTCATTCATTTTTTTCATCTCCTTTAAAACCCTGCATCCTTTAAGGAGAAATTTAATCGAAAATGCTTGTAAAGCAAACTAAAATCTTGATTTAAATATCAATAGTAAGGCTTTTTCTTTTCTTCTCTAGCCATTATCCATACCTTTTTTTTTTTTTTAAAGAAAAAAAGGAATTGATTTTTCAATATAGTATAACAAGTATAACAAAATAAGGATACAAGCACAGGTCTGGCAGGTTTTATGGCCCTCTTGGCCTGAGAGGTTTCTTGCCCTTGGGCTTTTTCTCCCAAGGCTTTGCTTTGAATAGAACAAAGTAATTTTGGTGTTTCTCTCCCTTCCCCAGAGGTATTATTATCTGAAGAGCAAAGAAAGTACAGCAGAACATTGTTTCATGGCAGCACTTCTCAATCTTTCATGCTTGTTTCATCTTGTGGTAGTGGTGGCAATATTCCAGGCTCTGGGGAAGCTAGGCTCTTACGGGAATGCCTCAGGAAAGAATAATTTATTAATACTAACACAGATGAGTGCATAGGAACTAAAAGAAATAAACAAAAGGAAGATGCCCTTCAGGCTTGCTCGCAGCAATAAAGCCACTCTTCCCTTAAAGGCCACTCCCAAGAAACACTCTCAAGCTTCTTGTCTTTAAAATTATACACCCTCCTCTACTTTCACTCAGCCCAGTTTGTTCACAATTGAATAAACTGACCCATGTCTGGTCAGTCACAATAGAAGATTCGAATCAGATGCATTTTAGTTGATATTTACCGGGCTCAGGTCAGACACATTTACTCTATGGAAATGATCAAATTTGAAGCAGATTTAGTCTTTCAGATTTGCAATACAAATTCTATATAGAAATGCCTGCCTGGTAAATTTCTATTTGGAAAATTACCAAAAAGAAAAAATTAGCAGCAGGTTTTTTTTTTTGGATATCAATTACCCTTCTTACACAAAACTTAAAAAAAAAGTTTAGCACTTTTTTAGTGGTAATCTTTCTAAAATGCATGATAAGCTTCCTCAACTCTACTAGTAAGGCAAACAAAACATAATTTAATTCTTTTCTAACTCAGGGTTATCCAAGTGGTCCTGGTCTTCAAGATTAAGACCTCTCTTTGTCACAGAGCAAAACAGCCTCTCCCAAGTGAATTGGAGCCAGTCAGACAGCTGCTAGGTAGACAGAACACCTCTGATCCTGGGGTCAGTGGTCATCAGATACCTGGCATCAGGCCTTTACCCTAACATGGCTGTTCTCAGAAGTTCTGGGAAAGAGTCCTGTTTAATTCCTCCAGAGCAAGGATTTGGCATGTGACCACAGCTAAACCCAGAATTACAGATGGGCTGTTTCATGATTCTGTGGGAAGTTGCTTCTTTACTTGGCTCGTGCTGCACAGCATGTGATTTTCTGCCGACAATTTGGTGAAGGAGAACTTCTCTGGGCTCCTCTATAAGCATGAGCACACAACTCAAAACCAAGCTTTCTGAGTGCCAAGTATAACTGGATAAAGGATGAAGGAATAATATTATCTATTCCTTAAAAATACCTTGAGTAATACAGCCCCCAAAATGAGCTCTACCTTCAAGTCTTTGGCTATTCCAAGTAAATATAATAATTGCCACCAAAGAATTGAGTGAACAGTTGAGGATATAAGTTTATTTTAAAATGCTACAATAGTTCAAACTCAGTCAAGTAATGATTGGTCTATGATTTGAGCAAATGGCTAATCTTTGAAGAATATGGACACTATAATAATTAAAAATCTTTGTAAGAAAGATACTAATTAAAATTCCTTCACATTCTTGTGTATAGTTTACTAGGAATATGTTTTGTTGACAGATGCTGATAATGACATTTAAGAAAACAATATGAACAAAAACAGATTTTCAGAGGTTGACATTCATACTATCTGTGGCAGTTTGGTATTATTTATGAATTCCAAAAAGAAATATAGATTATGTTTGTAAACTGGTTTGTTCCTATGGCGTGATAACCCTTTGATTGTATTAGATTCAGCTGAGAAATCTAATCAAATTATGTTCTGACTCAGGCTTTGATCCAACCTTCTCTCTGACTTCTACCTAGCACCTACCTATTTTCCACCCTAGTCAAATTGGTGTGCTCTGTTTTTCTTGAAAGTCATCCAGATGGACCATATATTGTTATAAGGGTTGTGCAGTACACAATATTAGGAGGCACCATTCACACAGACTGCAATGCAATTGGTGCCACTAAGAATGTGCAGTGCACAACATGCGTAACTGTAAGTGGTGGACCCTATTTCACAGTAGTAATAGTCCAACTTTTGTACTTTCTTGTATCATGGCCTCCACCTTGGCTACCCTCTTCATTCTTTTCCAAATGTGCATATTGTGAAATTCTAACAACTAGATCAAGTTCAAACTTTTAAACTCAGTATTTGAAAACTTCTCTAAGCTAAGTTCGCTGTGACCATCTAGCCTTGTATCCAATATGAATTCTCCATTATAAGTGAGCTATTGTGTACAATCATGTCTTTACAAATATAATGCCTACATCTGGGCCATTGCTTTTTCTTTCCTTCTACACTCAGTGCATCCCATCCACTTCTAACAATTCAAATACAATCCATCCTTCATTAATCAAGACAGATTTCACTAACTCTATAAAACCTTCAATGGTATTCTCCTCCACAATCATTCTTCCTGAAGTATTATTGGAGCTGTAATCTGAGCTGCAATACATAACACTTGATTAAATATCATGTCTAATATTCACTCAGTTTTCTTGCAGGAAATGTCATTGTACAATAATTAGATTGATTTCTCAGTGGTTGAAACTTTGGCCTTTATATCATTTGTAGCCCTTGAGCATAATATACAGTCATATGCTTGTTGATTGATATTTTTACTAACATTTAAAAATTGTAAAGTTAACCCTTGTGTTATTCTTAAGTTGCTTTTAAAATTAACTGAATTTGTAGTAGAAGTTTGTAGTTTTTGACTGTCCAGCATGCTTTCTTATCATTTGTCCTTCATTCCTTTAGGAAACTTTGCCCATTCTCTATCTGGTGTGATTACATGAAACCCAAGCAGAGCCAATAGTTGGCTTCTTTGGGATGGGAATATGGAAATTGGGAAGGGAAATCACTATTTTGCTGGAGGCACTAGGCTAGAAGTATGAGATCTGAAGCTGCTGGTACCTTTCTTGAAAACCATGTGAAATCATAGCTTCTTGAAAAATGAAGACAAAGATATATAGAAAGAGCAGAGAGATGAGAGAAAGAGAGCTATAACATTCTTTGAGCCCCTCAATCCTTTTGTATTTGAAATCAGCTGCATCCTTAGACTGCCCATTTATATGGGCCAATAAATTCCCCATTTAAAAATTAAGCCACTTTGAATTGGACTTCTGTTATTTATTTTGCAACTGAAAGGGACCTGACTCACAGATATGTAATATATTCTATTATAAAATATTCTTGCATTTTGTATATTTTATATACAAAATGCAAGTATATTTTATATATATATATTGTGTATTTTAACACATGCAAGGCACTGTGTTAACTATTTGAGTTATACTGAGATACCTATCACCCAGATTCTGCTGCTCTAAGGATACTTATCATCTAGTGGAAGGATAAGATGTATACAGATAATAATACAACACAATACATGATGGATTCCACATAGGAATTACAAAGTGCTACACAATTTCAGATGAAGGACCAATCACTTTTGTCTGGGGGATCACACAGATTTCATGAAGAAGGATACATTGGAATTAGACCCAGTGACTTGCTCAAGGAATGACTAGTACAAAAATATTTGATATAAACTTGGTTAGTGGAGGATTAGAAACCAAATTGAAAAGATAAAAAAAAAAAAAAAAAAAAAAAAAAAAAAGCAAGAGAGAGGGATTTTTTGCATTTCTTACAAAGAAGCACATGCCCTGGGCCCTGTTATTATTTAGGTAGAGAATAGAACAAAATTACTTTTCTTTCAAATTGCTCCTAATGACTCTACTACTGGCAGTTACATAGCTCTTTACAGTACAATTTACAAGTGCTTTCAAATATATTATCCTGTTTGGATATAGATACTCTTTGAAATCACGAAATGAAGCAATTCCCTGATAAGAGGAATCTTGATTCCTTTCACTTCCTTCAACCTCCACATTCCAGGTCATCTACCTGGAATTTTTCTGGAATATGTGCACACCTCTCATCTCAAATCCTTCTACCACTGTTGTTATTTATTGCTGTTAGTAGCTCAATGACGTTTTGGGACTCCTTCTCTCTAGTTTTGCCACTCTCAAATCTCTTATTCACACATCTGTCAGAGGGAAGTTTCTAAACTAAAGATAAATATTATGTTCTCCCCTGTTTAAAATTCTTCATTAGCTTCCTATTGCCTTAGAGAAAAAAATCCTAAGTCTGTAGGATATTTCATATACTATATATTTTTATCTACTCTATTCTTTCATTCAGCATAATTATTCTAAGATACACATATTTTGCATATCATTTTGTGTATCGAAAGCTCATTCCTTTTCATTGCTGGGTAGTATACCATTGGATAGATATATCAAACTTTGCTTATTCATTCCTCTGATGATGGACTTTTGAGTTGTTTCATATTTTAGGATATTACAAATAAAGCTACTATAAACATTTATGCACAGCCTTTGTGTGGACATATGCTTACATTTCTCTTGGGTAAATATTTAAAAGTGAAATGGATGGGGAATCATATTACATACCCACGAGCAGTAGAGCTCCATTGGCTCCACATCCTCACTCATATTTGGTATGGTTTAAATTTATCAAGACTCATTTATGTCTCACAATAAGGTCGATCTTGGTAAATGGATCATGTGCAATTAAAAAGAACGTGTATTCTGCTATTGTTGGGTGGAATGTTCTATAAATGTCACTTAGGTCATGTTGATTGATCATGTTGTTCAAGTCTTGTATATCCTTACAATTTTTCCAGCTACTTGTTTTATCAATTACTGAGAGATGAGTGCTAAATTGTAATTGTGGATTTGTTTATTTTTCATTGTTCTATTAGTTTTTATTTCATGTATTGAGAAACCCTGTTATTGGTGCATAAACATTTAGGATTATGTTCTCTTCATAAATTGACCCCTTTACCATGCTGAAATGACCTTCTTTATTCCAAATAATATTACTTTCTATGAAATCTAATTGTTTGGCATTAATATAGTCACTCTAGCATTCTTTTGATTAATATTATCCAGGTCTTTATTTTCTCTTTTTGGATTTTTGAACTTTTTATTTTAAAATAAGTTTAGTTTCACAGTCACATTGCAAAAATAGTAGAGTTCTTGCATACCCTTCATTTACGTTTCCTAAATGCAAAATGCCTCTTCAGTCTCCTAGCTCTGTCTCGTCTATTAGGAAGGTTGCAAGGCTCTACTTGGATTCCCCCTTCTCCCCTTCCTGGGCTGAGACCTGGACATTTTCTCCAGGCAGTAAGTTAGGGCAATCATAGTGTTTACCTCTCTTTTTTACCCTCTTTAGGATTACTGTTACCTGATGACTAATGTCTAAAAAACATTTTTCATATATTTTGCCCAATGTTTTAAATTTTTTAGGCTAGGATATAAATCTGATCCCTTTATATAGTATTTTTAACTTTTTTTTTTTTCTCATTTAGCATTCATCATCTCACTGAATATTCTTTGAAAACATCAGTTTAGCAGATGATGCCAGTAACCCACTCACATCCACCTGGATACTTTAACATTTTCCTGTACTCAGGCTTCCAGTGTGTTTTCATTCCCAGTAGCCAGTATCTATGACTCTTTTTTGGCTACTGCTCTTAGGCTGCTAAAGCCACTTTGCTGTTTCCACCCAAAGGGCCAAAGGGTGTGTGTGTGTGTGTGTGTGTGTGTGTGTAATTCC
>JAQZBX010035919.1:0-24379 GCA_029593785.1 Cabassous unicinctus
CACTCTCTCTTGCTTTTTGGCCTCTTTTCTTGCATTTTACCCCCTATTCTGGCCTTCTTTGCTCCCCCACCTGGATCAATATGCAGGTAAACCTGGGGGTTTATAATCTATAATGGGGACTTGTAGTCTATAAATTGGCCATCTTTATCACTCTTCAGCCCCTTCCTCTCTACCTGGGACCCATGATCTGTTATTTTCTCAAATTTCCCATCTCACCATTCCTTAATAAAGTACTGGCCTAACTAACCTGGCTTGCTCTCAAAATTCATTTCTTGTAGCTTATCCAAGAGCCTAGAGAAAACCCAGCACCATGTTAGTGAGTGAAACTATGAATTACAGCCTGTTTAATGCCCTCTATTGATTATCCATTTTAAATGGGTTTGCCTATGAGGCCCCACAGGATGTAATCCTGGGAGGGAAGAGGCCAGGGCATGGGACCTCTCTGTGTCCATGCCATATGCCCAGGCTTGTTAGATCTTACCTTGGCTGGGAGGAGAGGGGCATAGGGTAGGTGCCCAAAGCAGGGCCCTGCCAAGACAGAAGTTCCCAGGCCAAGCCCCAGGTGCAGCAAAGCTGCTTTCTCAAGCCTTCTTAGCAACCACTGGCTGCCATTGCATTCCCCTGCCCTCTCCCCTCAGCAGCAGTGGCAATGATGGAGAGCCAGGGGCTTGTACCTCCCATGGATCTACACCTTTGCAGGCCTGCCTTCCTGTCAACCACACCCAGCTTATGGTCTGGGACTGGGTGGGAAGTTGGTGGCTGGCAGGGCAAAGCTGGATGCTGTGGGAGTTCCCTTTCCCTGAGTGGTCATGTGCCAGGGCTCCCTTCAAATTAACCCTGACCCATATTTAATCTTCCCACTTCCTACTACTGAATTTCTCATTATGGGTTTGTGTTCAAATGCTTTGGAATGTCTTAGAAGTGTAAAACTGAAAATGCACTTGCTAATGAGTTTTAGCCCTACCCATGGCATGAGGAAGTTATTGCCTCAGGGCCCCAAGGCCTGATAGCTAGAACAATTGATCTCTTAATGGTCTTTGAGGGCTGGTATAACTGGGAAACTCTCAGGCATAAGCTAAGACTGCCTTTTAAAACTTTTGTAATTATAGGAAGTAGTTTTTTTGCCCCTTCTCCATGAAGGAACAATATTTGGCTTGGCAACTTCCATTCAATCCCTTCAGTCTGTCTGCCAAGTTCAGAATGGCCCCCAAGATGTTCCTTGGGCCCTTCCATTTAGAGACCAGAGCAGTAAACTCTGAACATCCCCCAAGATGTGCCTTGGATCCTTCTGTTCAGAGGGCAGCCAAACATCCCCTGAGACTTACCTCCAGGATTTCAGTTTGGGTAACTGCTCCCAATGTCTCCCACCAATCCATCTTGGGTGCTTTGGCCTGAACTTCAGGATTTTCTGGCATCTTCCAAGACCTAGGTCAGTCACAGGGATGCCCATCAAAGGGGATCTGGATTAAATTCCCAGGATGCTGAAACCAGAGCATCAGCTCTGAATTATTTGGAGCAGTAGATGTTTTAGTCAGACTTGGACTCTGGGACACCAGATCAGTCAACTAAAAAATCCTTAACCATTCTTGTAGAATAATGAGCATGGTTTCTAGTCTACCAGCAAACTCCCCATAGGAGTATCTTCTCAGCGATTAGGAAATTTTGCCTAATGCTGGTCTATGTGGCCATAGTATAGCTGAGAGCAGCCTCTGTATGGGACCCTGAATTCCAGGCAAACCAGTGTAAAAGAGGAGGACAGATAGATCTGAGGCCCAGGAACCTCATGTCATGTCTCCTTAAAGAAATGAGGAAGTACACCTCAAACTTCCATTAAATCCTTTTTACAAGAGTCTTCTCAGTTTTAAATTCAGCTGCACCTATTAAAGGATGTGAATGGGGAACAAGATCCAGATCGGTTACTAAACCTCTCCTGGAAAATAAGAAACCTTATGTGCCATCAATTAAAATAAAATTGTTCCTAGTAATGCTAAGAGTATAAAATTCTCTCTTGTTTTAATCTGTGCTTAACTTTGGGTTCAACTTTAAAATCTCTGTTTAACTTTGTCAGTTTGCTTGTTCCTAGGAAGTCAGATTTAGGGATCACTTGTTTCAAATTGGATAATGGTGAAAGGTAGCCAAAAAATGAATCTTTAAATATGAATACTATCTTACAGTGGATTTAATGTAGAAATCACAAGTGAAATTGGTTCAACTGCTGGAAAAGCATAAAATTTAGCAAAGTTGTTATTAATAAAATTCTTGTGGCTTAGTTAATAAAGGTACCCAATTTGCCTTAAATTAAAAACTTACTAGAAACTGTAATTAAGAGTTAAGATTATTTACAGATGTCTTTATATTTTGAAACAACTGAAGGATAACTGAAATTATAACTAGGCAGATTTAAGCTAAACCTACTATTGTACATATAAATCTTAAACTGAACTTACCTTTGTTTATGGACACTTCAAGCTTAGCCTCACCCTTTGCCTTTGCTTATGGTTGATACTGACTTCTATCCCTATTGTTAAGGGGAAAGCAAGCTTGAGACATACCTGACTCCTGTCCTACTGGTATTAGTGACTCTGCTTTCTCTCTTGGCTCCGAGTGTGGACTAAATTGACTAAATTCTTGACTCTCAGGGTTGAATGTCCACTCTTCCAGTACAGTGGTCACTGGAGCCCTGTTATTTCTGAGGACTGGGAAGTGAGGGAGGCCACCTGCCTTTGCTCTCAGGGGTTCCTAAAAGCAGCAGTTCTGGAAAGAAACCAGTTTCCCTAAGGTTTTGATAGCCTCAGTGAGTCTACCTTGAATTAGTTTTGCTTATGAAAGGTCTGCTAAAGTAAAAGTGAGAAATAATCAAAGTTCAGAAGCAAAGGAAAATTGTATTAAAGGATTGGGACATTTTGGCTATAAGCCAATAATTAAGGATTGAAATTCTTGTGCAAAACTGCATGGTCACAGTGCAAATTAGAGCAATTAAAAGGAGCCTTCAAAGAAATCTTTTAAATGTTATCTTACAGTTAAACTTATTTTATAAGAGAATGAAAATTATAACAGTGAGTTCTGTGTTTCTGGGTCAAAGTCTATTTGTGTCTGTCTATTTGTTCAATATATAACTTCATACATTGGGATGATAATATCAAATTAACAAATGAAAATTCTTAAATGAGCTCTTATCAAATTGAAAAATCAAATATGCAGTTATAAATGTGAATAAGTATTTGTGGATCCTAAATTAGGCTGAGCAGGATGGAAAGGTAAGATAGAAATCTAAGTATAGAAACTTGGGAAAGGAAAAACTTTTTCCAAAGCTCTTTAACCTGCCCTACCCCCAAGACCTTCTCTTTGCAAGAGCTGTAGGGGAAAGATGAGGTGTGATAGATTGAAATTATTTTCTAAGATGGGGAATTAAAAATCATAGTTTGCCCTGTAATTTTTCAATTTACACATTTTAGCAGCCTTAAAATAAGGGTGGTTAGTAATCTTACTACCAAAAATCAACAAAAAAAAAGTCCTTGAGAGCTTTGGAAAGATCTTTAAAAATAGTTTTTCAGAACCTAGCAGCCAGTGTGTTTTAAGACTATTCACACTTTTTAATTTTATTAAAGAAGAGATTTTAGCCTCCTGTAAAGGAAGAAGAACATTCCTTGCATAAGGTATAACAGTTTCAATTTTATTTAGCTTGGATTTTATCTCCCTAGGTTCATGAAATACCAAGTATATAAATTAACACTATATGTATTAAATCTTTAAGGTGATGAATGTTGTTGTGTTCATATCTAAGGAAATTAAGTTAAGGAAATCTAGAACTGACCTCTTTTAAATGCATAAAGTAAATTCCATTGGTTGCTAATTGTAATCTAAGGTAAATTAACCAGTATAAGTGGTTGTGGTTAATTACAAGGAGTTTGTAAAAGTATCTTCTAAACTGAATCATTTAAATGGCTGATTCCAGGAAGTCATTACTAATTAGGAACCTAAATTGATATAAATTGCAAAATGTAACTTCATAGCAGGGAAATCTTTTGGAGGCCATCTCAATCTACATATTCAAGTGTTGGTAACAAAAGATTATCTTGATTTCATTGGGAATCTTCAGTTTTCATAAAATAATGGAAAAATAGTTTTTCCTGTAGTGCTACCTGTTAATTAATGCCTTCAAGATAAAGAAGTAGAAGTGAAAAGCAAAGTACTAAAATGTTAAGTTCATTTAATATGTTATACATTGCATTGGAAATGTTTAGAACGTGTGTAAAGATCAAAAGAGATAGATGCAGCATTGTCAAACTTTTGTGCATTCAAACCAGGCCATCAATACACTGCAGCTTGCCTCTCCATTTGAGTCATTGGCTAGGTTGGTCACTGACCCCTAAAACAATAAAAGTATTTACTACATCTCTGGTTGTGCTCCTGAAGTGGATAGAGGATACATTGCAGTTTCAAATTCCTGCAGCAGATAAAGAGGGCTCAATATAGCCAAATGTACAATGTATATCACCTGCTATGCACCAGGCTGGTGGACTTCTGGAGCCTACCTTCCTAGCTTCTGTCTAGGGTCAAAGGTATTGCAGCATGCTTGCTGTGTGAAGAACATACCAAGTGGAGCAATGATTACAAGGGTACTGTGAGTAAAACTTAAAAACTATTGGCATTATGGTTGCTCCCATGGAGAGATAACATGTATGTATTGCAAATCTGGAGCTTAAATCTATTAATTACAGCTCAAAGAGAAACTTATGCATTGGGTAGTACATTAATTAGTATTGAGTACTGTACCTATATTCTAGACATATGCCTGATGAGTATGGTTATATCTTTTCTATTCTAGACCATATGGAGAAGGATATTGTACATGTTAAAAGTCCTGGTAAACTTCATTTTCTAAGTAATTAGTAAATGTGCTTAACACAGGTCTCCTTCCTAGCCCTTAGTCCAGAACCTGAGCTACACATACCCTGGGGAGGACAGGCAGACCAACATGCCAGCTTATCAGGACTAAGCATTTTCCCACCAGAAGGCAAACAGCAAACAAGGTGACTAAGGCCCACTTCAGCTTAGACACTTAGAGATAGTCAATGGACAACCTTTCCTCACCCAGGACCTAGGACCCAGGTTCTGATCAAAACTTGGCAAGGAAACAAGCCTCACTCTCAATTAAAGCCAAAATGGAAGGAACCTTACCCTGTAGTTCTGATCACTCCCACAGCTATTAAAGTTAAAAGAGTTACCAGCTGGTTGCACTTATCCCATGTGGAGCCAGTTGCCTAAGGAAGTACCAGCTCACCAGATGCACCTGATGGGACATACAAGTGCCAGCCATTGGATGGCATGAAATATCTCTTCAAGAGACAAAACTAAGTAGTGTCTGTGTCAAAGCCAGCTGCTCCCTCTAACTCAAGCCCAGATGCCTATTGCAAGGGGGAGGGAAAGCCAGACACCCATTAAGAAACCTTGCCTGTTTTCATTTTCTGTAGCTTCTCCCTATATTATAACTAAAAAGGAATACCTCTTCTCATTCCTCTCCTTCACCATAGGAAAAATGGGATTGGAAATCTATACCAAATGCTATTATCTATTGCAATATCTCCCTAGAGTTAAACAACAGCATAAAAAAAAAACTGAAGGGAGAATACTGTTTCCCACCAACTTCAGGAAGATGCAGCCTTTGCAGGCACCTGGCCTTTTACTTTTCAGGTCCAGTATCCTCTTAGTGGGATCAGCTATCCTCAAAATTCTAACCAAATTTATTTCTTCCAGAATCAAAATCTTGTTACCCATATGGGGACTTCATCCAGCTTCACCCAGGATGCCAAATCCATCTTCCTCCAACTGTGATAGAAAAGCAGGAGGGTTTTGCACCTTGTCAGATAGGGCCTAGTGCCCCTAACCAGCAGGAAGTAATTACAGAAGAATGACAATTGTCCTTCAGCATCCTTTAAGAATCAAGGTGTAAACTCTCTGAGGGAGGTGATAAGGCAGGTTAATAAAATAGGGAATCAATAGATGGATCTGGAACCTTGCAGGAAAGCCCATGTGAACTTTGGCACCCCCAATATGGCTGCTGGAAGAATAAGATTTCCTCTGGAAACCAGAATAAGCCCTGGATATTCTCCAGGGGCCTTATCATTGGGCCCTCCTGGGGGATTGATATGTAGGGTAATCAATCAAAACAGCAAATAGCTGGGACTCCTCCACTATCATTAGCAAAGGGGCAGAATAAATAATGGTTCAAAAAGCAAGCACAAAGGCCAGACTGGCCCTCTCTTGCCTTTTGACCCCAGTTCTTGCCTTCTGCCCCCTGTTCTGGCCATCTTTGACACCCCCACCTGGATCAATATACAAGTAAACATGGGGGTTTATAATCTGTAAAGGAGAATTGTAGTCTATAAATCAGCCCTCTTTATCACTCTTCAGCCCCTTCCTCTCTACCTTGGACCCATGATCTGTTATTTTCTCCCATTTCTCTTCTCACTATTCCTTAATAAATTACTGGCCTAACTAACCTGGCTTGCTCTTGAAATTCATTTCTTGTAGATTAGCCAGGAATCTAGAGAAAATCTGGCAACAGTAATAGAGGAGTAGAGTGTTCTGAGCAGAGGAAAGTATATGTTTAAATACTCTGAAGCCAAGAAGAGTTTCCCACTGGCTAAGAAAATAGAGAAAGTCATTGAAGCTGAGAGTGTGTTCTTAAACTATGACCAGAGAGGTCTGTGGCAGGTATAAGGGTAGCTAGAGGTCATACTGAGGACTGAGGATTTCCTTCAAAGAGCGAAGTGGAATAATTGATGTATTTGAAATCAAGGATTCTCTCTTTCCTTCTGTTGGATTTATTGTATGTGTCTCCCTGTCTGTGGATCCTAAGATTAATTCCAGATCATTTTATATACCTTGAGTCTTTATCTCTCCATCTCTCTCTGTCCATCTCTCTGTAAGGTTTTACTTTTTCCTCTTCTTTCTCTTCATGCCTGTCTCTAATTCGAGGCCTCTTCTGAGACACCTTCATTCATGCCCAAGCAGGAAGGCTTGGGGGTCATGAAAACTTGCGTGTGCTTTTCAGACATGCTCTGCTCAAAAAGAACCAAACAGCATCCTCTACTGTATGGCTTTCCCTGCTCTGGTGGGTCCATCCCAGGTGAGATTAATGATGGAGAGGGTTCAGTAGGAATGGGAGACCACTGCTCTTCCTCCCCAACCCATCCTGGTAAATTACCCATGTTTTCACTAAAGAAATACAGGTAGTTGAGGATCCAGTCTAAAGAACTCAGTAATCAGTCACTTGCTTGTGGAGGACAGAGATTGGAGGTCACTCCTCTTTCCAAAATTTGTCACTGTTAAAAAATTCCATTTAGCACCAAGTGCATGCCACAGAAGTGTGAAGGAATTTTATCCATTAGTCAACAGTCCTCCATTTACAGTAAGTTTCAGAATATTTTACTGAAATTTAGTTCTTTTATTGCATTTTAAAAATTTTAATGAAGTATATCTTTCATACATGTACGTAAACAATAAGTGTATAGTAAATGTGGTGAACTTACAAAATAAACATGCATATCATCATATGAGTTTACCATATATCACACCACTAAAACCATCTTACATTGTTGTGAAATATTTGTTAAAAGCTATGAAAGAGCATCTGAAATTTAATTCTTAAACATTGATAGTCTTCATATAATGTATGGGCTGTGTTGCTATTTTTGGTATAAGCCAAAGAAACTTACTCTGATATTTACAACAAAAGTGAAACTTATGGAAAGGGTGGAGTGTGTATCTCACACGCACAAAATAATCCAGCTGAGGTGCCAGGCCCTGGATTGCACAGGAGCTTGATGTAATGAGTTCAAAGGCAAGAATTTAGGAGTTGATAAAGAAAAATATGTTGCCTCTAGATTGGAGCAAAATACAACTGTTGGTGCAATTCTTTGTCAGTTTTGCAGTGTGAGGGGTGGGGCCACACAGCAGGAGGAGAGATTCAAGTCTTAGGGGCAGGAGGGAGCCCAAAGAAGGGAATTAGCACAAAAAGGGAAACTCCCAAACTCCTGAGGAAGAGATCTAAGCAATGTCAGAGACTCAGCACAATGGGGAACCTCTAGACTAGAAAGATAGAAGCTGTCAAAGTGGCTTGGGGCTTTACAAATGCAGAGCTGTATCTTATCAATGGCCAGGGGTTGTTGAGTGCAGTATTACAAAGTATGCAAGCCAGGTAATATCTAATTGGTCAAAAATTTCTTGTCTGGGATATTTTTTTAAAAATTGTGTTACAATTTGTATTTAGACCCACAGGATTTCATAAAGAGCAATGCTGCTGTGAAGAAGTAAACAACACACAAGTGACATTATTCTTGCTATTGAAAATTCCAAAGAACCCTCAAGAAAATGATTAGAACTAGTTAACAAATTCAGCAAAGTTGCAGGCTACAAGGTTAATATACAAAAATAGGCTGTGATTTTATACTCCAGCAATGAAAACAGCAAAAAGGATTTTTATTTTTTTTAAATTCCACATTTGCTTATAGAAGAAAAAATAGCTAAGAATAAATTTACCCAAGGAGGTAAGGATTTGTACACTGAGAACCATAAATCCATCCAAAAGGAAGTTAAAGAGAGACCCAATAAATGACAAGATATTGCTTGTTCATTGATAGGAGCATTTAATATTAAGATGTCAATAATACATAAAGTAATCAATGCAATTCCTATGAAAATTCCAGCAGATTTTTTGAAGAAATGAAAAGCCGAGCTTTATGTTCATATGGAATTGTAACATGAATGTAAATGAAAAGGCTGAGCATTACATTAATATGGAACTGCAAAAAACCCTGAGTAGCCAAATCAATATTACAAAAGAAAAGCAAAATTTGAAATCACTTCCTGATTTCAAAACCTAAAGCCAGAGTAATCAAAACTGCAATACTGGCATAAAGATAGACATACAGACCAATAAAATAGAACTGAGTTCATATATGTAGGTCACATATCTATACCCAACAGCTTTTTGACAAAGATGCCAAGTACATTAACAGAGGAAGGAAGGTCTCTTTAACTAATGGTGTTGGGAAAACTGGATATCCACTTGTAAAAGAAGAAAAGACATATTAATCAATGGAACCAAATTGAAAGTCCAGAAATACACCTTCACCTCTATGGTCAATTGATTTTTGACAAGGCTACCAAGTCCACCTGTTAGAGTTTTCCCCTTATGAGGTTTGCAATGGCAGGTCATAGGACCATGAATCAATGCCCCTGTGGCAAAGATTGAGGAAAGGCAGCCTCCAACCATAATCCACCTAACCAACTGAGCAAGCAATATCCTATGGGCAGCTCATCCCCTCCCAAGAATAAACAAAATGGAACAGTTAAAGGTCATCACTCCCTCCCCAACACTTCCCACATTCCAAGACCTCCTAGCCCACTCCCCCCTGGCCATTTGGCCCCAGGCTGTACTCAGTTACCCCTCCTATTGGTGTACTCTATAAAGCCATATCCACCACCCTCTGGGGGTGGGCTGAAGTTTCTCTTCAGACCCCCCCCATGCTGGTGGGGTAGCTGAAGTCTATTCTTCTGACCCCATCCATTGGGAGAGCTTCCCAATAAACTTCCTTCCTGCAATCATCAGTCTCTGCATCCCAGTGAGGGCCATTTTTCTCTAACATGTGGTGCCAAAACACCCGGGTCTGGGATTGCTGAGACTGACTGGTTGGTGAGGAATCTGCACCCTGCCACTGCCGAGAGAACCCATCCAACACTGGACACCAAATCACAGCTGAGTGAGTCAAGGATTCTCCGCTGGAGGATCCTGCTCTGTCTCTCTCCTGTTGTCCAGGACAACCCACCGAAAACCCCCTAGCACTATGTCAGTGATCCTCAATGTCCCTGAGGGCCACAGTGGGTGGTATGCCTGCATCCTTGTGGGAAGAGACCCCTTGGCTCTGGAGATGTCCAGCTCCAAGTGCGGTCTCCCATTTCCTTGGGTGATTTCTGACTGATTCAGGGATGCCTGTCTCACTTGGAATCTCCCCTGGTCTTTCCTCTTTAGAGATCCTTAGTCTCACCCACACAACCTAAAATGGGGAATTCAATTTCACCACCACCCCCCCAAAAAAAACCACAGCCCTGGGTTGTCTCCTTCATAACCTTAAAAGTCTGAACCTGGAAGGAGATATCAAACCTAAAAAGCTCATTTTCTATTTGACCTCTGTGTGGCTGCAATACAAATTGGACAATGAAAGTCAATGCAAGAGAACGGCACTTTCAATTTCCAAATTCTCTGAAATTCAGAGAATTTCATCCAGTGCACCAGCAAGTGGTCAGAAATTCCTCACATTCAGGCATTTCTTTTCCTTCATAATCATCTCTCCCTTTGCCAATCCTGTTCCCCTTATCAGATCCTTATTTTATACCAAAAACCCTCTCAGAAACTTTCAATCTCCTCTCTCACTCCCTACAACCTCTGAAAATCTCCACTTCAATCTGGCAGTCTAGGCTCCCCCAACTTTCACTCCTCATCATACAGGCACCCAGTGTCCCTGCTTGCCTCCCCTCCCCACCCCTCCCCTCCTTCCAAACACAGAAAACCCTTCTTCCAACTATGATCCCTTCAATCACACCCCTCCTCCAACATGGCATGCCTCATCAGCACCCCCTGAACTTGTTCCATCCTCCTTCCCTTCCCCCACACCTCTCAGGGGCCCATTCCTTTCTCCCCATGCACCACCTACTCTCAAGCCCAAATCCCTGCTCTCCAGACTTCCTTCTCCAGCTCCTGTCCTCTCTCTCCAGAAAGTGGCATAGGAAGAAAGTATTATACATGCTCACATCCCCTTCTTCCTCTCTGATCTCTCTGAAATCAAACATCATCTCAAATCCTATTCCTCTGATCCTTCTCATCTTATCAACAATTTCAGCACCCAGCTGTCCCTAATAATCTCACTTAACAAACCTACCATTGCTCACTTCTTACAAGTAAGCTTTTAGCTAACTCCTAAGTTTAAGTGTACTCCTAAAAAGCAATGATCCAAAATATATGTTAAATACCTGTCTATCTAAACTGCTGAATTAAAGTTTAACTGCATTTATAATGCTCAAATATTCCTAACTGTAGCTGATTGCTAGTAAAAGGATTTAAATCTTAAAAACAGTAAAACCAAAGATACAAAATAATGAAAAGCCTAAAAGTAGCCATACAAAAGCAGTAAGAATTATGAGTCAAGTTAATGAACTTTATGTTTCTGTCGGTGTGTCTTAACTCTTTTTGTGTTCGTCTGTTTGTTCAGTGTATATTTTAATACCTCCGGATAGAAATATTAAATTGATAAACGAATATTCTTAAAAGAGCTCTATTCAAATGGCCAAAAATTAAATAAGTACTTATATTAATAAATAAGTAATGAAAGTGTAAACTTAAATGGATATTGAAAGAAGTAAAAAGTTTGTAGGAGTGCTGACTGATATTTGATAAGCTTGTTCAGGAAAGTGGGTTTTGTCCTAAGATAAGATGGCTGATTTTCATAAAATCAGAATGGAAGTATATAGGACAAAACTTGAATGCTTATGGCAAGTTGTAGAAGGTATTGTTGTAGCATTATATATTATAGGTTGGATGAAAAGTGTTTAAAAGTGTTATAAAATTAAAAGAAATTATTTAATCCTCTGTTAATCAAAGTTGTATCAGTACAAATGTTCATGCATATAACTCCTGAAAATCTAAAAATGTTTACAGTGTTGTTAATAATGGCTTTAATCATTTATAAAAAATGCTATGTGTTACAGAAACAACCTCTCTGCCTAGAAATCAAGAGGCAGATGCCTTAGCTCATGTTCATTTGATTTGCCCCACTTCCACTAAAAAAGCAGCTTTATGGCTGCAGAAAAAGAGTGGCCACTGAAGGCTGCCAGAAGTGGCAAATAACAATAAATTATCATGAATTAAATTACCACCACTGCTGTCTGCAGCAGTCCCAAATATTGCTAGTTTGTTATAAGAAAGAAATTAATATCCAGTTTATGTCATTATCACTGTGTTTTAAAACTTGCTAAGGCTTTCTTTAGTATCTCTTTAGGCAAATCAATCCTGCCTGCATTCACCTTCATGTGAGAAGGCCAAAGATGGATTTTGCAGTGCTTCTCCAAGGCTAAGTGCATAGCCCAACCATCTGTCCTGGCCTGGTGGCAAAGATTCCAGCTGTTTAGAAAAATCTGTGGCTGTAACCTTATTGATGATATTATGTTAGCCAGCAATCCCTTTTTTCAGAATTAAAAGAAGCATCAGAGACAATGGTATCTTATCTTAAGAGCTTGAGATGGGCAAACAATTGGGACAAGCTTCAAAGTCCTGGCTGTCTATCAAATTCTTAAATGTTGTTGAGTTAAGTAAAACAAAAACTGCATCCTCTGCTGTAACTGATTGTTGGGGTACTGAAAACCCTTCATCCCTCATTTAGCTCAGAGTCTAAAACCAAGGTTGTGCATGGAAATAAGAAAAAAAACACAGCAGGCTGCTTTATAGAGGGTAATAACACAAGTTTATGCAGTAAGGGGGTGGTGAATCTTAACTTACTCTGTATATTGTATTTAGCCAGTACCAATATTGGCTTTGGGTGGGGTTTGTGGCAGAGGCAACATTCTAAACAAATACCCCTTGGGCTTTAGTCACAATTGTGAGAAGAAGCCAAAGTACAAGAAAGGAACAATGAACAGTTGTGGGCTGCCTTCTGTGGAAGAACATCTGGGACACCTGCCAGCAGTGGCAGGTAACTGTCTCACATGTCCCTGCCCTCTCCTCTAACATCTCTCTTCAGACTTTTGAGACAGATGTCCTCACGAAGATCCAGAGCCATACCATTGAGACCCAAAAACCAGCAGAGTGGCTCCACCGAAAAGGCAAACATTGTGGATACCAGACCTTGTGGTGCCTAGCCCAGCAGTTACAACTGCCTGTCACTCATCAGCAGCTCATGAACATCACCCATGAGTGTCCTTCATGCTCACTCCAACGACTGTGACTTCGGTCCCCTCCTGTTCTCAGAAGGGGAAAGGTATGCTTTCAATACTGCAGACACTGCAACAGGACTCTTGTAATTCAGCCCTGTGGGCTGTAGCCATAGCTCCAGTGAAGATGCTAACAGCAAGACCAAGATAGGCACTAAAGTTATGAATTAATTTGCCAGCCGTCCCATAGCCCAAAAAGGGGAAGTAATGATAATTTGTTGTTTCCTATGCCTCAAACTACACAAAATCGGAGAAAATAGAATCATTTTAACCATAGGCCTATGCAGCCTTCTGTTTGGGAATCTTAAATGCATGAAAAATTAAAAATCACTCAAAAACACTGTTATGAAACCACAGTTAATAATCTAGTCTTCTATTCCCATTAAAACTCTATTTGTGTAAGCCCACCAAATTATGTAATTTCACTGTCAACCATTAATGTTCAATGTTGAATATATAATCTTATTATTCCTTCATCAGACTCCTGGAGGTGATAACCTCACAGCCCACTCTAAATTTCATGGTTTACTCCTACTCTTATCACAATAATAACTCTCATTTTCCCCATATCAGCAGGTCCATACATCTTGCGTGCAATAACTCAGTTTATCCAAACAGCTGTCTGAGATGTCACCCATGATCCTGTACATGATCTGCTGCTGCTGCAAAAATACAGTGCCAGCCATTAAGCCAGAAGCCACAATATCTCAATACCGAAAGGGGAACAGTAACTGAATCCCGCAATGCCCCATAATAGCAGAAAGAAGCTAGATGATCAATGCCCACCTTCCTGCTCTCCCTCTCCACCCAAACATATCAAAAAGAGTTGGGAATGTTAGTCCCATTTAGCAAAATAATCCCCTGCAACCCCAGTCAGCACTGGTGGGTCTCCCCTGCCCCACAGCAGATGACCCCAAACCCCCATCCCTGTCCCTAATCCAAAGGAAAACTTGTTGTTTTTAATATTAACAAACCTGGGCAGGTAAAAGAAAATCTTAAAATTTCAAAAGAAAACAAATCATTCAGACGGCCCAAGACAACAGCTATGGAAATCAATCTTGTTTATCCTCATTTCTCTCTTACTTTTCCTCTCCCCTAAAATCAATCCTTTTACCCATTATAACACCACACTATTATTATTGCTGCTGCTTCTTTTTTGTTCCTTGTCTCTTACAGCTTCTTGTCCAATTCACACACTGAATCATACAGTCAACTACTCAGGAATATGTGAACAGCCTCTTCAGGACCAGAAATCAGAACCTACTAGACAGAACAGAAGGGAACCCTTAGCCACCCCATAACAACAGGAAGTAGACAGACTGAGTTGACATCCTGAATCCCCTCACCCTTCTGTTCTGCCCAGTATTCCCATTACTAAGGTCCTTCATCATATGTATATAATCAAAGAGTTAGGAATGTTCGAGTTTCCCCTTTATGAGGTTTGCAATGACAGGTCATAGGACCATGAATCTATGCCCCTGTGGCAAAGATTTAGGAAAGGCAGCCTCCAACCATAATCCACCTAACCAACTGAGCAAGCCATAGCCTAGAGGCAGCTCATCCCCTCCCAAGAATAAACAAAATGGAACAGTTAAGGGTCATCACTCCCTCCCCAACACTTCCCACATTCCAAGACCTCCTAGCCCACTCCCCCCTGGCCATTTGGCCCCAGACTGTACTCAGTTTCCCCATCTATTGATGTGCTCTATAAAGCCATATCCACCATCCTCTGGGGGTGGGCTGAAGTCTTTCTTCAGACCCCCGCCATGCTAGTGGGGTAGCTGAAGTCTATTCTTCTGACCCACTCCATTGGGAAAGCTTCCCAATAAACTTCCTTCCTGCAATCATCAGTCTCTGCATCCCAGTGAGGAACCATTTTTCTCTAAAATGAACCAGCTGGGACAGAGCAGTCTCTTCAACAAATAGTGGTGGGAGAAATGGATGTCCATATTCAAAAGAATGAGAGAGGACCCCTATCTCACACCTTAAATGAAAATAATCTCCAAAGGGATCAAAGACCTAAATATAAAAGGCAGCATCATAAAACACCTAGAAGAAAATATAAGAAAGAAAATTCAACATCTTGTTGTAGGAGGTAGTTTCTTAGATCTTACACCCAAAGCACGAGCAATGAAAGAATAAATAGATGAATGGGACCTCCTCAAAATTCAATGTTTGTGCTTCAAAGGACTTTGCCAAGAAGTTGACATGTAGCCCACAAAATGGAAGAAAATATTTGAATACCATTTATCCAATAAGGGTGTCATACCCTTCATATATAAAGAGATCCTACAATTCAATGATAAGGCAAACAACCCAATTTAACAATGGGCAAAAGCCTTCAATAGACATTTCCCCAAAGAAGAAAAATAGGAAGTCTTCTGGAAGATTGTGGACTAGAAATAAATGGGACTCTGTTCTGTCCCAGAAAAATAACTAGAGAAGAGGCAGAAACAGCCTGGAAAAAATTTTCTACATTTAGGACACCCAGGGAATCCTGGATACCACCCGGAAGAGAGAGGGACAAAAAAGAATCATGAAGGCAAAACTGTGAGTTAAAAGTCCCAGCTGTGCTACTGTCACCCTCTGGCACACTAAAAACACTTTGAATTCTCAGTACTCAGTCATCTTGACTACAAACAAATGAGGCCACAGGGATCCAACACCCCACAAAAGAAAAGTGAGAGGAACAGAGCATAAGGCTGACTCAGCTTTTGACCCACAAATTTGGTCTGCTGTATCCCAGGAGACCTTCCTGGCTGGGTGGGGCCATGCCACTGTTTGCCTTGGGAGCCAGCTCAAGAGAAAAGAGATAAGGGACTAAAGAGATCTGACACCCTCAATTTCCCTCTCTACTAACTGGGACTGATTATTGAGGATGCAGAGAGGAGTTGAATTATTTCCTACCCAGGAAAAAGGAGGAGGCTGCCAGCAAAGGTTGGAGAACTATCTCTGAGAAAGTTTGAATTACAAGTCTCTTAGCCTTCAGGCATGAACCTATATCACATTGATCCAGTCTGTTTTGCAGCAAACCCACTCACCAGCACCAGGAATTAAAGACCACTCACAGCACAGCTCACAGCAGCTGTTCAGGCTTTCTGGACTGGGCTCCACAGAGAATCAATGCGAAAGACTGTGAAATAGCAATTCCTGCAGTAAGGCCCTGTGGCTTCCCCTCTACCCCCAGTATCAGCAGAAGGGATGGAACCCAAAAAAGAACCATTTTCCCAGCCAGAATTCAGAAAGTGCTGTGCACATAAGGCATCTCCCACAGGTAGGAGACCAGTAACATTTTCCCTGTAGGGGGACCCCAGCTTTTGTTCCAGATACAGGACCAACAGGGAGCCAAAGGGAATTTCTTCAAGGTCATATGCAGATATATGTATGTCACATTTGCCAGAAGGAACCTCAATGAACCTCAAAGCAAATATCAAAGGGAGATAATCCTCAGGAAGCCAAGGTAAACTCACTAAACTTTTGATGGAGGATGAAAATCATGGTCTCCATGGAGCCCAAAAAGTTGATATGGTAGATCAGCAGGTGTTGAATGCCAACAGCCATGAGTGGGACCTGAACACCCCATACATGCTGCTGTGATATGTGTCATGCCAGGCTGGAGGTCATTTTTCAGGGAAGGGTGGAGATATGCAGATGACATAGCAGGTTCTCTGTGGGTATCCACTGAGGAGAATCCTAGCACCTTCATATCCTGCAAAACAATTACCACCAAAATCACAATGGGGCTTCTGCTTTAATAAGCTTCCCTTAGATGTGAGGGAGTCAAGATGATGGCCACTGGCACTCACCAGTAGGCTTGGCATGTGACAGGGCAAGGGAGCAGGGCCCCAAGGGAGACAGAGCAATGCATTCTGGAGTTCCACCCAGGTGATGTGCAGAGTGGCCACCTTGCAATGAGGGCCTCAGGGCCCATCCTCTAGTCTCCCAGTCAGCTCCTAGGAGCTCTTTAAAGCTGAAGCTCCTTTTTTAGTTCAGTAACAATAAGTTTAAAAGTCCTGGAGGTACCAGATATCCTTTCAACTTGCACCCTATGCAGACCTCAGCATGGCATATGAACAGCAGCCTGTAACACTTGGCCAGGTCCCACTCACAGCCAAGTGCATTGAGCACTTCCCAGATCTCCCTTATTATCTCTTGGGACACCAGGGAGCTCATGATTTTCATCCTCCATTTCAAGTTCCATGAGTGCAGCTGGGCCTCCTGAAGTACCTAAACATCTCTCCTTGGTATTTCCTCTCCTATTTGTCTTGCTTCCTGCAGACACACACCAAGCATGCATTACTGCACATAAATTTAATGAACTCCTTCATGACCCCTTGCTGGCCCTGGATGTTGCCAAAAGTGGAGGCTGGACTCACACCCCAGGGAAAATTCTCCTGCTTGTTGATCACTTGGTGTTGCTCCATGTGGATTGAGATTCCCTTGGAAACAGCTTGGGGGAATTGGTTCCATAAGGGTCTCCATCCCCACTGCAAACTACATGTGCACAGGGCCAAGCTTGGAGTCTGGGCTGGGTCTCTCCCAGTGACCCCTTCAGGTCCAGCCCTGAGGTCTGGCTGAGATGCACCAAGATCATTAGAGAGTTGCTGGTGCAGGTGGGGTTTGACCTGCGACTCTGTGGCTGAAGCAGAAACCTTGGAGGACCCTGACTCTGGCACACTTTGGCTTTCTCTGTCCTTCTGCATGAAGGCCTGTCTAATGCTGCTCTTCTCCAGAAGAGGACTATTGCATGAGTGACTGGTCCTGGTGGAGCAGTTGTACCTGGAGGGGTCAGGTATGGGCTTCTCTCTCTCCTGGCCTGGCAATGTCCTTTGGCCCCTTCACTCAATGCTCAGTCTGACAAGATTTTCTTTGAAATCCTGTGCCAAGCAGCTTTTCTCATTCTCTTTGCACAACAGCCATTCAAGATTTCACATAACATTGCTTTTTTTTTTTTCAGACAAACAAATACCCTTCTTAATAATTTCTGAACTTGATAAGTGAATACACTCATGTAATATGCCTTTTCATTCAAATGAATAAAGAATAAATGCTAACTCAGAAGCATCACTTACTTCATACTAGGCTCTATTCTAAGCATTAGGGAAACACATATATAAGTTTTCTCAACAGCTCAGTTAGGTAGGTACTGTATTTCTTTTCAGATGAAGACTCTGAGACTGACAGAGGTAAAAGGCAGAGCTGGGGTTAAACCCAGCATTTCTGACTTCAGAATCCATGCATCTATCCCTAAATTATGTTGTCTCTTTGAGATCAAAATCAGCTATAAATTGGACTCTTGAGAAACAACACGAATAACCTCTAATCAGGACCCAGCAGGTTTAAAGGGTCTGGTAGGTACCTCTGTATAGAATTAGGCAGGATTCATCCTACAGCATCCCCTATAAATCTGACTTGGAGACTACTTGACAAAAGGAACAAGGATCTGCAGTAAGGACAACAAACCTTAAGAGCTATTTCTGAGCCTGGAAAAACAAGATACCTGTGGACAGAAGCCTCGCTACCTCAAATAGTGAGCACGAAGGGCAGCATCTTGGAGATCCTGATGCACAAATTCCTACCAGGAGTTAATGACATTCCCAGGAGGTCAAATAGACATCCCTCAAAGATGTGGAGATAAAGCTTGGGATGGGGGCAGCCTCCCTCCATACATCCACTGTTATCACCACTAACCTTTATGAAACTAGGGAGGACAAGGACAAGTGCTGAGTGGAATCCCACAGGTAGTAGGCAAGAGAAAAAAATCAAGACCCTCCCCAACAGCTGGTAGTTTTGGGCCCTGAAAATATGGTTGCAACTTCAGTGAAAGTGACAAAGTGATTCCTATTTGAGATCAGCCTGGAACAAAGACTATAAATATAGTGACCATGTCTTCTACTTTGTGCCTGTTGCTCAGGCTTCCAGACATCACATTGTTTCAGTTTCAAATAGACACAGTTTGTCTGAAAAATCCAACTATCAGACTTCTGGCTCCAGTCAAGAAAGAGTAGATGCATTCCTAGATATCCTCTCTCTTACAACACCAAAAATTGTGGGCATAATAAACTAAACATAGGAAGACTTTGAAGGGTGGAAAGAAAAAAGCATGTTGGCTAACGACCTCAAGAGTTGAGGAGAAATGCAGTGGTGAGTTCCTTCTGCCTCCCATCTATCCCAAACAGGCTGCTAGGGAAGCTCACAACCCAGAACCAACTGCTGCAGAAAAAGAGGTTTGCCCCTCTCACCAAAGGACCAGGAAAAGGCATAAAAATCTTTTTTGGTAATACCCACCCCCACACCCAAGCACCAAAGATAAAACCTCCCAGGTCTTAGTGTGGCTGAACACGCAGGTGAATGTCCACTGCATTTGCAGGAAAAAGCCAGAATGAAGCCGTGTGAATTGGTGCTTTGATTTTGTAGGATAGTTTCAGCAGCATGCATCAGGGAGCTGAAACTCCACCTTCACTCAACAACAGTGAGGTGGAATGACTCAGAGCAAGGGGTGCTCCTCCCCACTTCACCCAGTCTCACCTTCCCCAACCTAATCTCAATCTCATCACCAACTAATCACCCAACAGCTCTCCAGCCCCCAAAGTACCCTAGATATTCCTTGAACACACCAGGATTTCACTCCCACATCCAGGTTTTTGATGGGTTTCTCTTCCCCAGATATCTGCATGCCTCACTTATTCTTCCTTCATGTATTGCTCAAGTCACCCTTCTTGGTGATGCCCTCCATGACAACCTTCAAAAATGTACTCTCCTCCTCCAATACTCCCCATACCCACTACCTTGCTCTCACTTTATTTCCATAGCACTTTCACCTTCTCATGTATTAACTAATCTACATATATATTATGTATATCCCACACCACCTAGAATATAAGCTCATTCAGGACTGGCATTATTTGCTGTTTTTTTTTTCCATTGCTGTATTGCCAACAAGAAGAATTATGCCTGAAACAAACAGGCCATCCACAAACACTTGATGAATAAATGAATGACTGAACATTCTTGGCAACATCCCTACCATGACTAGGAGAGTTCTGCCATATAATGTTAACCCAAGCAGATCAATGACAATACCAAGGTACAGTAAAATTTATGTTAAAAGAAGTTTTAAATATATATATTGAGCAATTACTTTTGGTCAGACACTCTGCTAAGTGCCGTACATGAATTATTCCTTTAATGGTCTCTGCAATCCTGTCAGGAGTCATTTTATGCTATTTTATACATGGGAGGGAAAGCTGAGCTTTAGAGACTTCAGGAGATGTTCCAGTGGTCACACAGAGGGAAAGAGCCAAGACAAGAGTGGGATTCAAACCAGGAATGTCTGTCTCCAAACCCCAAGTTCTCAATCTCCAAATTATACTGCTTACACATTCCATAAATTTAGGTCTACAAAAGACCAAATAATGTGGTGCATGTGGGCAGCAATCCAATGTTCTGCCAGGTCAAAGAATGATTTTTAGAGGTTCAGCAGAACTAGAGTACAAATGGACTACAGGACATTTTCATAAAATATAAAGAACAATTTAACACTGAAAAGGAAGAAGAAGATAATGATGGTGAGAGGGGAAATTCTATTATTTTTTGAAGGATTAACATGATATGCAAAGCTGCCTTCCTTCAGACCAACTTGTATAAATTCTATTTCTTGATTTTGATAAGTATTGACCAGGAATGTATTTGGGGTTTTCTTTGACCATTATGCAAAGTGCAAATATCATGTTGCCAACTACTGGAAGTTCACACCCCTTGATCATGAGTTGTGTTCAGGTTGGGTTTGTAGGATGAACTAAAATATGCATGATCAGAAGGTCATTGCCTCCACATGGAGATGGCCAGGACAGTGGCTGGAGGCAGTGCCTTAACTTCTCCAGGAGACAATTCCAGGTCTCTTTCAACCATATGCAAATGGACACCTAGAGTCCAGGTGCACATCATTAAGGATAAATTTCCCCATTCTAATTCTCACCAGGCAGGTTCTTTAAATGTATTTTACCAAAATCTATGTGTGTCATTAAAGTAAAATAATACTAATGATAATTTTTTTTAAAATTATTTTTAAAGACCCAAAAATGTCTTTAAGCCTTTTTAACTCTCAAACAGCTTAAATTAATTGAACTGATTATGCAGAGTGGTTAGCTAGGGGCCAATAAAATGACCATTCAGTTTTTGAAGGGACAATTTTATAGTATCCTCCCTGTCAACAACTGTCTATTCAGACAACTCCTAGTTACTGTAACAAAATCATATCAAAACCAGTGATGTGGAGCCAGTGGTCACTAGACACTTTTGGGGCAGGGAGAGGGAAAAGCAGTCGTAATACAGGGGATTTTTCAGGACTTGGGAATTATCCTGAGTGACATTACAATGACAGATATAGGCCATTTTGCATCAGCATATAACATGCAGAACTGTGTGGGAGAGAGTGTGGTCTATAATGTGAACTATGGTCCATGTTTCATGGCAAAGCCCCAGGATGTGTATATCCATTGCAGGGTGATGTGCCACACTAATGAAAGATGTTTACGTGGGAGGTTGTGGGAGGTGGGGAACATGGAATCCCTGTAATTTTTGTGTAACATTTATGTAATCTAAGCATCTTTAAAAAAAAACAACCAAATGGGGGAAAAAAAAAACATATGGGTAATACTTTCCATTTTCTTTTCAACAGCAAAGCACACATGCCATCACAGCTGAGAAAAATGCTAGGACTAAATGTGAGAATTACGTGACCAAAGAATAAAGAGCTGTTATGTACTCCCTTTTTAAGTTGACTGTGTGCTTGAAATTGTGTGAAGCATCAGAGAGAAGAAAGGAAAAATATCCTGTTCCTACCCTGGGGAAAATTGAAATCAGTATGAAGAAAAGCAGACATAGAAATCCATTATTACATTATCAACAAGTAAGTTCCACACACACAGAGGAGCAGAGGAGAGCACAGATGGAGAGACCAGTCAATCCTGGACAGTCAGGAAGAGGTACCATGTCATCCAATGTAAAACAATAAGAGTGTTTTCCCAGGATAAGAATGAGGTGACAGGAACAACTGAAATATTTATGAAGCAGGAAATGAGAATCATAACCTACACAAATCTAATTACTTTCTTCTCGAATGAAATTCCTTGTTAGGAAGTGGAAGAAATAAAATAAATATGTAAAATCATGACTGCTATCCACACAGTGTTTCTCAACACCCACTGAGGTCCTCATCAAACTGTCTGAAAACTGGGTATGGCATGATGGTAACCTAAATAGGTCAGAGGAAAGGATTTGGAAATAGAACATGAAGCATCAGCTCTTGTCTAAGAAAGAGAATGGTTCATTGAGAATTCTATTTAGCATGCCATAGTAACTCACCTGAGACATATTTAGATGCTTCCTATTTAGAGCCTTTCCTCAACTGTGTATGGGTAAATACTCTACCCAAATTTATTGCATTTACAAAACAAATAAAAGAGTGTATTTTGCCATGTGTCACTTACACATCTATGATAGGAGGCTTTTCTTATATCCCATGGCATCTTTGATGACAGCTTTTAATTGGATTGTATTTGGGTTGTCAGAAGCCAGACCCTAAGCCAGCTTCCTGGGTCCATGACCTGTGCTGATGCACAGGGACCCATGCTTAGAAGGACTCTGTGCTTTGTTTAATGCTCTGATCTTATCATCTTGAAATTCTTAACGATTTTATCTTTAAATTGTGTTTAGTAACTTAAGCCCAACTGGGCAATGGAGTAGAGGAGATATATATAATATGCATATCTATCATTCCCTGCCACCCCATTAGCATGTAACATTCACAATGTTCCAACAGCACAAATTACAGTGAAACTATGAGGGGTGGGAGTTCAGCAAGACTCAATGTGAGTACAAAGGTAAGCATGTTACCTCTATGAGTAAAGGGGATCCTAACAGCTCCAAGAGGCCACATTTTCCTTTTAAACTAGAGATTTCTTCCCAGGTAGAAGGATGATTTACCTCCTAAAAAACACAATAACATCCAAGGATCCCTATCATATCTTTTCTTACTCATATTGCCCTCTATTATTCAACCACTTATGGTGAAAATGGCAACAGAAGTAAAGGGAATGATAAGGCACCTAATAGTTCCTTTCCTTCAGTCTTTCCTTATTCATCACTAAGCAATAGGTCAAGAGTTTTGGTTAAATGTGCACATATCAAAAAGCAAAATAAAAACAGTTGTACTAGTTTTGTGTAGTGTTTCAACTATTCTAGTAAGAATGAAATACATGCATAATGAATTAAGAGCTATGAAATAGTAATTGTGTAATTTAGTGATTCCACATAAAGTTAAATGCTCTTATATTTGTATTTAAAAGTAACACTGCACAAAATAAGGAACAGAAAATTCATGCTAATAATTTAAATTTTTCTTATCTGAGAATGGTATTAAGTAGTAAGAAAAAATATCATGAAATGTAGAATTATTGTGAGAGAAAGGAAAAAGCTTTATATTTTAGTAACATAAATGGCATCTTTTCTCCTGCTTTTAGAGCCGGGGTTCCACTTTTCAATTTGCACTTGGTTCTGTAAATTAATTAGCTGGTGTTGAGGTGGATTTTATGTTTTTCAATATATATAGAAATGAATATAGATGTAATTGTCTTTATGTGCATGCTCATATATGTATATATAGATATATTCATACCCAGTATAAATATTCATATATTCCTTAGTTCTGTTCACTCAGAAATGTAAGCAGTGACAAACAGCAATGAGATCCCTAGCACCCAGATATTACATTCATTTTTCTTCCATTTAATGCTTTGCTTTTATTTTTTTAATACTAAACTTTATTTTTAGAGAATTTTAGATTATAGGAAAGTAACATAAAAAAGTGGGCATTCCCATCCCCAAATCCTCAAGGCTGGGGAATGAACAATGGATTAAAGTAGACTTATTACTATTTTACAAAAGACTTATTATTATTCTAGAAATGTAAGAATTCTTATCATTGCCATAAAGGCAGTGGCCAACAGAGGTTCTGAGGGGAGGGAGAGGGAAAAATAGGTGTAATATGGGGAATTTTGGGGACATTGGAATTGTCCTGCATGACACTGTAGTGATGGATATAGGCCATTGTGTATTTTGTCAAAACCTACAAAATTGTGTGAGACAGAATGTAAAATATACTCTAAACTGTAGTCTTTTTTTTTTTAATTAATTTATTTTTTTATTTGTAAAATGATATATAATACATATGCATATATGTGCATTTGTTTACATAAATGTTATTTGTTATATATATATGTATACATTTTATAAAGGTGCCTAGATTACCCAAATATTACTAAGAAACTACAGGGATTCCCATGCTCCCCGCCGCCCACACCCCCAACAACACCCCACACAACCATTCCCC
>JAQZBX010035920.1:0-24377 GCA_029593785.1 Cabassous unicinctus
ACTTTGCACTGCAGAATTTTATAGGTTTTGACAAAATGTATAATGGCCTGTATCCATCATTGCAATATCATGCAGAACAATTTCAATGCCCTAAAAATGCCCAATGTTCCATCTACTCTTTCCTTCCTGCCCCCTTAAAAACTCTGGTAACTGCTATTTTTATATCAATATTAAAATTCTTCCATTACTACAATAATAATGCCTACCTTGGTAAATGTTTTCATTTCCCCCTTAAGTATGTTCATTCCTCAATCTTGATGATTTTGGTATGGTGATGCCCACTCTGCTTCAGATTGAGAGGGGGACTAGATCCCATGGGGCAGATGGATATAACTGTCTTGCTTGCATTTGTAGAAACTCTTTGCTTTTTGGGATTGGGGTTGTCCATCATCATTTTGTTAGTTGTCCTAGATGACTCTGATGAATTGGAGAGTAGGTGTTGGCTTCAAGTCTGCTGAGATCGAGGGCAACCCTGACATAAGAATAAGCTGAAGATTTAAGTCACCAGCACATATATTTAATGGGTATAGTGCTAATTATAGGTCCAAAAAAGGGGTAGGAGAATCATTTGTAGAGCAATTATAAATGAATCTAACTCTGTTACATTGGGCAAGTAGGTTTTATTTTCCAAGGTAAGACACACTGATGGGGTACTGATTTCATGAGTTTGTTTGCCTTCCCCATAGTGTCCAGATATCTCTAGAGCCCTCAGTAGCACCCCTGCTTGAGGCTTTATTTACTGTGGTAGTTGGTGAGATACACCTCAGATGTGCATAAGCAAAACATCTGAAATGACCTCTCATCTCAATTTGAAATCTCTTACTAGTAAAAGCTCTTTTGTATTTAATTTTTCCCCCTTTTGGTCAAGGTTTTTTCCAAATCTAAAATTTATTTATAAAGTAAATTAAAAAAAAACTTATTTCTTTATTTCATGATATTGACAAGTCATGATGATTGACCAGCCCCATTCAGAAAGCAAGGATTATCTTCGAAAGCAAGCAAAAATACCCCATTCCTCTGCCCCTTAATATCTGCCTGAAGCAGTCATACTTGATGCATCCCAAATCCCTCAAGATTTAGGAGTGAACAAAAATAAGGGGAGAGTATAACTGTTGATTAAAAGAGATTTACTATTATTGTAGTTTTTCTCTTGTGTTAACAGTGTAATTTGTAATATTGGTATAAAAATGATTCTTAGAACTATTCTGAACAAAATAAAAAATAATGTACAAATAAAAATATCTCACCATATAGAATCAAATTTTTTTAACTTCTGGAAGATAACATAATGCAAAATAATTGAAAAATCAAGGAAATATTTTGAATGGTAATATTGCAATTAATAAGGAAATGAGAAGTTTGATTTTAATAATGCTTGTAATATCTAAATTTCCCAGAAAAAAGTATCCTGTATTAGAAAATCTCACTCTGCAATTTACAGAGTATCAGTAAAAATTCCTAAATACATAATGCATTCATCCTGATTGATGACCAAGGAAATGTTAATAATAATAATACTTTTCCCCCATTGTGTAAGAGCAAATAAAATTAATAATAACACTTTCATCTGTGGAGTTGAGTTATGTATTTTGTACATATTGCTGATAAAAATATATTTGTCACCTTTGAGATAGTAATTGAACTATGTCAAAATATAAATTCATAATTTTGGATGCAATAATATATTTCCCAGAAACCTATTCCATAAGTTAATGTGATTTCATTTTTTGTGATGGTGTTTTTATCTCACATGAGCTTCTGTTTTCTGAATAATTTGAGATTTACAAGAAAATGTCAGAACAATACAGATGTACCATCCCAATTTCCCTAATGTTAATATAATATATAACCAGGATATATTTGTCCAAATTAAGAAATAAACTTTGATATATTTGTATTATTAACCTGCAGATATTATTATAATTGAATCATTTTCCACGTATATTTTTAAAATTATCTTTATTAAAGCAGTCGTAAGTTTACAGAAAAAAAAGTTGCAAATAGTACTTACTTCTCATACATCCACACACACATGCACATCCCCCCCCCATTATTAACAATTTGCATTACTTTGGTAACTTTCTTACAATTGGTGAAACAATATTATTATAATTGTACTATTAATTAGAGTCCATAGCTTACATTAGGTCTTCTATTTTAAGTTCTATAATGTTTGCATTTTTTATGCTGCTGATATACATATACATACATACTGAATATTCCCATTTTAACATTTTCAGTTAGTCAGTTCAGGGGTGTTAATTAAACTCACAATGCTATCACCATCAACCATCATCACAATCCATTAACAAAATTTTTCATCATCCAAAACGGAAACTCCATCACAATTAAGCATTATCCATCCATTTCCCAACCTCACCGAGTCCCTGGTAATCTATTCTAGTTTCTGACTGATGAATTTGGATACTCTAATTATTCTATGTAACTTAGATCACACAACAGTAATATTGGGCCTGGCCTCTTTCATACAACATGATCTCTTGAAATTTCATCATATTCTACCATGAATTAGAACTTCATTCCTTTTAAAAGCCTAATATTATTCTAATATATGCTTATATCACTTTGTGAATATCCAGCCTTCAGTTGATGACCAAAGGATTATTTCCACCTTTTGGTAATTGTTAACAATTGTTAATAATGCCAATTGTAGGTTCAAACAAGGTTTATTTTGAACATTTGTGTGCAAACACCTGTTCAGGTCCCTGTTTTTAATTCTATTATGTATATAACTTTAAGTGGATTTGCCAGGTCATGTCACCAAAATGCTTTATTTGTTTGTTTGTTTTACAAAGAAACCACACTGCGTTTAGCTATCACATCTCTTAATAACTTCTGTCCAGGGACAGCTTGTATATTATGGGTATTTCAGTGGACTATTCTATAAAAGGAAATTGAATCAAGGGGGTGGAAAATACTATTCATACTATCCATGTCTGCCCTTATTAACTTCCTAGTTATTGAACAATTACAGAGGAAGGAATGTTGAAATCAGCAACTACAATGTGGATTTCTCTTTTTTAATTATCAGTTTCATCAACTGTGATTTGGAGTATCAACCCCTTTTTCACTATGCAAATTCAATCTCTATTACTAATAATCTTAAGTTTAGGAACTCTACTTTTTCTGAAGTTAATTTTGAGACAAAATTTCTTTTGGTCCTTTTTTTCAAGGTAGACTATCTCTCATCTATCTATCTATCTATCTATCTATCTATCTATCTATCTATCTATCTATCTTTCTATCTTTCTATCATCTATCTATACCACATCCAGTTTTTAGATATTTATTACATATGCTACTTTGCTGTTCTATTAGTGTAAATCCCCTCTGGTGTCCTCTCCCTCAGGTAAGGTAATGTTTGGGTCCTATTTATTCCTGCTGGCATCTGTGTCTTTCCAGCTTACAAGTTTGTTGTATTCCCCATGACTTCATTTACTGATGTGTTGACATCAGTTAATTTGCAGTTTTTTCAGTTTTTGTAGGAATAATAGAGACCATTTTCTCTGAGTATCAGATTTCTTTCTAATATCCAGAAACCAGAAACACTCCTAATATACATCAGCAGGTGAGTAGATAAGCACATTGAGGTCTATGCATACATTGGCATACTAGGAAGGCAACTCAGCATTAGAATAATGAATGCCTGGGACTCACAACAACAAGCATGCATTACCAAAAATTATACTGACTGATAGAAGGTTAACATATAAATGTAAATACTTATGATTCAATTTATATAAATTCTGGAAGATGTAATCTAATCCAAAGTAACGTGAAGAAAATCAGTAGTTCCCTGGGGACATGGTGAGTGGTTGGAAAAGGGCATAAAGAGGGATTACAACGGGGCAAGAGAAAACTTAAAGGGGTTTTAGGTGAGCAAACTTTTTTGATTGTGGTGCTTGTCACATGGTTGTATACATATGTTGGTACTTATTAAATTGAATATTTACATATATAAAGTTTATCATATATTAATTATACCTCAATAAATCTATTTATATTAAGTAGATATATTGGTTCAGAATAAGAGATTGAGACATAACTAGTGGCACATGATGTATCAGACACCCCTGGAAAACATTTGCAGAACCCGGGTCCTCTCCACATGATTCAGGATAACACTAGAGCACAGCAACAACACAATCAGGTCTCATCACACAAAAGGGGTTGTGGAGGGTGTTAACCTCACTAGGCTTTTTGCACTCTGTCCTGGAGCTGGTTCAGGGAGGCATTTGCGTTCAGTGGTGAAGAACCCAGGTCTAGACATGGGCTCCCACTTGCCAGGTATGTCAGCTCATGGTCATGGCACAGGATCCCTCTATTATTCTGTATGTAGTTTTACATAAGTGAAATAGAGGTAGCATTGATTTTTACTTCTGTGTTTAGTGTACCTTTGTAAAAGTGAAATAAAATGGTTGGTAAAAATGTTTGACCCAGCACAGCCATATAATAAAAAAATCACATTTTTCTGAATGCTCTCATTGTCACCCATCTCCACCAGGTCACTCATATCTGCTCTTGGCACTTTCCTCTCTGAAGGCATCCAAACCCCAGACATTGTCATATGGTAGGATGAAATGAAAATGGACCACTCTCTTTGCTGATATAACCAGCCCTGTCATGACCCTGCAGCTCTGAGGAACCTCAGGCCTAGATCCCCAGGTGTTCCCAACCAGTGGTGGGAAATTAAAGGTACAATTCACCATGAAGTTAGACTTGAGCTGGGTTTCTATTATTGAATTTTAAAAGGCATTTTATGGATAAAAATAAATATTAAGCATATGAGTGCACCCATATGGCAGAAAGTTTGGAAATGTGTGACAGTTTAATGACCAGGTTTTCTTAGTGCCAGGTGTTCAATATGGAGTCAGGGAAAGACTTTGTATGACCTGGGGGGTCATCCTTTGGATTCACATTCAGTAACTACTGGATTGGTTTTTTCCAAGAGGGTCCTTGGAGAGGTCTGGAATGATGGAATTAAGGCACACTATGCAGACTCTATGAAGAGCCAGTTCATTGTCTCAGGAGACAAGGCTTAGAACATGCTCTGTCTGAAAGTGGATAGACTGAGAACCAAGCACACTGCTGTGCATTACTAAATGAGATGCAGTGAAGGAAGGTACTGTCAGCCCAGATTCAAACCTCCCAGGCAGAGTGAGCTCCAAGGGGCACACAGAACCCCGCAGCTCCGGGATCATCTGCAGACAGAAGCATGGGAGGGTGTGTTTTGTCATCTGGAGTTTTCTTTAAGGGTCTGATTTTTATCATTTCCCTCCCAGTGATCAGTTGTTCTGATGAGTAATCAATGTCCCTGTGGATGCCTTGAGAGTCCAGCCACTGAGAGCAGTATGAGCAACTTTGATACCCCCAGGGTCATTGGGGGCCCAAAGGAACCTGGCAAGGGGCTGTGGATGATGGGCAGCGACAACAGCCATATTGAGCACAAATGTAGCTCAGCCACCCATGGCCAGGATGCCTGGCAAGGACAGTTCCAGTTGCCACCTACAGTAAAAAACCTGAATACTCAAGACCAAAGAAGAGTTGCTGTGGCAGATCCACATTGCAGGGATGAAAGTTTGAGCTCAGTTCCAGGAACAGGACACACTCCAGACTTTGGAGCCAAGGGGCTGAGAACAAAGGTACATGGAAGTCAAAAGTACTCATCTCAGGGTCCAGGAATAGGGGCAGGGCGGGGGCAGGGGACCTCAGGGACACCAAGTCCAGGGGGCCAGAAACAGGGGAAAGACCTGTGGTAGACAGGAGCATATAATCTAGGGAACAGGACCATGGGCTTGTGCAGGGGTAATATAAGAGACCTTCCCTTCAGCATCTGATGTTTCTTCTTATGACTTTTCTGTGTATCTTATGGGAAGGATTACATAAACCTGACCTTGATGCTGCTTACATGGCTTAAGATAGAGTTTCAGTGAAATTTCATTAATGCACTTAAATTTGGGTAATTTCATTGATAAATAAAAGCTATAAAGTTATGTGAAACAAACAATATACACCAAAGTTCATCCATGTGAAAAAACATAATCAAATGCCAACCTCAACATCAATGCATGAAACTTGGAGATGTGGAAATATGTCACCACTGAAAAATGCACTTTATCTTTCAGCACAGTGGCCTCACAGTGACAACATTCACTCCACATGTGGATTTCATTTTCCTGCCTTCACCTCCACTCACAGCACCTTTATCTACGGACTTTCTGAATGCCTTTTACACCAAATTCTAACTCTGGAACATGTTTTTATGATGTTCTCCTTAATCTTCAAACCCTACTGTAACCATTGGTGACTTAAGTGTCCAGGCCAATTTCTTTTCCCCTCACATTGCTGCTTCACCAACTTGGAACCAGCTTAGAGATGAAGGTGTACTAAATTCACTATTTAATCTTTAACATTATTGAATATCCAGGTTGCAATATGCTGCTTTCATGATCTGTTAAACATATGATAAGCTAGAAAGACATATTCAGAGATGAGTGGATCAAAGTCAGTCAATTTCAGGCGAGGAGCCTGGTAGTGAGTGGGGCTGACCTGCCCAGTAACACAGGTGACACATGTCAGGGCAGGCCCAGGGCAAGTAATGGTTGGACAGTCATAGTGGTCAGAGGGGAGGGCACACACTGGGACTTTCTGGCTCCCAGAGGGGATTATACCACTAATAGGAGTATTGAAAATATATAACAGCTCTGACAATTTATTTAAATTTCACACATGAAGCTACAACTGAGGAATGATGCCAGCAAATTGAAGAAAGTGGTGCCAAACATCCTTTCCTCCACTGATAATTCAAAAATCAACCAGAATCTGTTATAATCAAACTTGTCAGGGAATATATACATATTATATATCATATACATATTATTCTTTCCATATATATGAAATAGATACGTACATAAACAGGCACACACAAATATATGTATATAAAATCCCTTTATGTAGAGATGTAGTGGCACAATGAACATATTCCCAGAGCCATTCTTGATTCTTATCTACATCTGACCCCCATTGCAATAAATAACCTGCCTGGAAATAAAGGCACCTGGGTTTGGGGAGGGGCAC
Organism: Cabassous unicinctus; assembly: GCA_029593785.1. NCBI lineage: Eukaryota > Metazoa > Chordata > Mammalia > Cingulata > Chlamyphoridae > Cabassous > Cabassous unicinctus. The sequence continues at coordinate 7,099 of JAQZBX010035920.1, forward strand.
TGCAGGGAATTTTTTCTGTTTTCCAAGGTTTCAGTCATCCTTCTTCTCCCATTGTTCCTTAAAGATAGGGGTTCTTAACTTTTTTGTACCAGAGAAACCTTTATTAGTCAGGTGAAAACTACAGACCCCTTATTAAGTCCACACTCTACTGTATATTATTTAGAAAATATATCACACTCACACCATGTCCCCACAAGAATAATGTTTTTGTGAATTTAAATTCAAGCTCATGGACCCCTGGTTAAGAAACCCTGCCTTAAGAAAATGACCTCCATCATCCCCTTTCATTTTACATACAAAGTCACCTCCCAGATGCAAATCACCACATGGGTGAACCGAGGAATCCAGAGGAAACATTTACTTAAATTCAGGTTCCTCCTCAGTCTGGAAAATTTTTCCTGGGCATCATGGACAATATCCACAAGAACATGTAGCCCTTGTGGTTCTTCCTCTTTCTGAAGGTAGCTCACAGATGTGAGTGTCTCAGGATTCAGTCATGGAAGGTAATGGGGATGCTGCCTCTGAGCACAGGACTCACTGTGGCTCTACTTGTCCTCAGGTGCCCTGTCCCAGGTGCCATTGCAGGAGCCAAGCCCAGGACTGGTGAATCCCTCGCAGACCCTGTCACTCACATGCAAAGTCTCTGGATTCTCTTTAGCTATTACAGGAATTGGATCCACCAGGCTCCAGGAAATGGGCTGGTGTGGGTCAGCAGGATAATTCATGGAAGCACAAAATATAACCCAAGTCTTCAGTCTCAACCCAGCATTACCCCGGACACCTTCAGGAATGAAGTTTATTTAAAACTGAGTGACTTGAGAACTGAGGGCATTGCCAAGTATTATTGTGCCAGAGGCACAGTGAGGGAAATCCTTGTAACCTCAAACAAAAACCTCCCCTGCAGGGCCCAGGATGTGGCTGGGATTCAGGGGAAGCTTCCAACCCACTCAATGTCCAACCACTGTGTCTGGTTCAAAGGGGGTTGGGAGGAGTTCCCTCTCCTTGCCTGGGGTTCCCTCTTCTTACTGCACAACATGTAAACCCCAGAGAACAGCCATTGCACCTTTTCTAAGCAGTGCTATGATATCCCGAAGATTTGAAGTCAGAACAGATTTCTCTATGCAATTAAATGTATGTTTAAATACATACCTCCATATATATTATATAAACTTTTAAATAAAGTGCTGGAAATTGTCTCACACTGCAAATACACTTGAAGATAAATGAAATTTGCATTTACCATGTCTATGAAGTTATTTCCCTCAACTTAACTCAAATTTCTGAGAATTCACAGGCAAAATAATTCTCTGCCCTCTGTCATCTAGAACTTCACTTCCTAAACAGAAAGGAGAAGGAATTGGAGAGCCTGACCCTCTCTAGGAGAAGCATGCAAGTGCCTTACTTTGTTCTCTCTATTTCATGTGGCATCAAAGACAAGTTCCTGCACTTTTATTAAGGCCCTTATAAATTATGATTCTATTATATAAAATGCCATCATTGTATAATTCACACAACTTTCCAATGTATAACAGGCATATAAGATAAAAGGAGCAGGTTCATAATGCATCATTATTTAATCCAAATAACATTCCTGATACCACTTATATGTAATTAATGCCTTTATTTTTATTTTTACATGCCTGTGCCAACCAATCATTTGTCACAATATTTTCCCCTAACATATTCAAATGTTTTCTATAAATATAACATTAAGCTCTCTCTAATAGTTGTCTTTGAATTAGGTCAGGTCATCAGAGAGAACTTTTGACCCTTTTATTCTCTCCACACTTCCACAGGCTTCCAAAGGCCGAGATGACCTTAGAGTCCTGACAGGGAAGACTGACCTATTCAGATGTGCACTTGACCTCATGTTCCAGTGCATACCATGAAATAAAGCATACCTCCAAGTACCCCATCCCAGGTCTGGATCTCCATGAGGGAAACAGCTTTACCATCAGTGTGACTTGTATTATAGAAATTTCCTGATTCCAGCTGCGCAGGCCCTAGTATGTCTATAGGACCCAGTTCAGGGGCAGAGACATGCTTTCAGAATGTGACAATTTCATGAAGCCTACCTGGTTACTTGTCTGTTGTACTCACTGAATCCAAGCCTCCTGGGGAGAGGCTTGGATATAAACAAGATGGACAGTGATGGGAATATCATCCAAGTATCCTTTTCCCTTTTTCTGAGGCAATGCTTGACCTGTCATGTATTTCCACCCCTCTGTGGTATACAGTGTGTATTTTCCCAGATATTTCTAATTAAGCTATTTTGTTTTTAGCTGCTTATAGTAGAGAATTTCTGTGGTTTAAGGCTGTCATTCTTCAGTGAAGAGAGGGGTTGGTTCTGAATATAAGTTCCATGAAGAACTCTGTGTCCTTCCACTTTCCAATGGATCTCACCATGGCCCATAAGATATTGGCTTTGTTTGATTTTCCCATGCAGCATAATTGTTTTGTTTTGTAGTGGAACTAAGGAGGTGGTTGTGGGTGCATTTCTACATAGTTGCTGTCCCTCTCCCAAAACTCACCTGAGGAATAATCTTTTATTTATTTTATTTTTTACTTTTGTTTTGTTTTGTTCTGTTTAGGTTTTTCACCAAAAACCTAAATTCTCCCTAATTTTGGAGAAAAAGCCTGCAAGACAGTATGGATAAGGCTCCTGTGAGATTCACTCTAGCACATTCAACACACTCAGGTTTAGAAATTTATTAACAATTACCAGTTTCATCTTCTTACTTATATCTGATCTGGCAAAACTTGCACCAACTAGGTTTTAGTTTGGGTTTTCTCTTTTTTAGCACCTCTCTGTCTCAAGATTTTAAGATTTTTCTTAGCTCAGTGACCTCTGTTTTTTTGACATGTGTGTACAATTTGATAATTTGAAATTTTCCAGATTTAGAATAAGAGTTAAGTGTTCTCAGCTATCTACATCTTCACAAGGAATACTAGATTTCATTGTAATACTCAACTTGCAAAAATGAAAACCAGTCAACAGGTTAAAAGATAAACAAATTTAGGCATATAGATATAGTGAAATATTATTTAGTGTTCAAATCAATAATTCTTTTTTTTAAAACAATTTATTGAAGTGAATCATTCATACATGAACATATATAAACAATGCATGATCAGTAAACATTGTGAATTTACAAAACAAACACACACAATATCATACAGGGCTCCCACACATCACCCCACCACAAATACTTAGCATTGTTGTAAAACATTTGTTAGCAAATTATGAAAGAGCATTGTAAAAATTTTGCTACTAACTATAGTCCATAACTTACTTCCCTATACTTTTTTAAAAGGATTTATTTATTTATTTATTTATTTATCTACTTTTATCCATTTTTATCCCCACCCACATTTTTACTTTTTTTGCGTCCATAGCCTGGGCAACTCTCTGTGTCCATTTCCTGCCCTCTCTTCTCATCTTTCTGCCCCTGACTTCCCTTTGATTCAATCCTTGGAAACTCTGAGGTGGGAGAGAGGTGTCCTACTGCCTGTGCCACCTAAGATCCTAGTTTTTTGGCTCATCTCATCTTGACTCTCCCTTGTGTCACTGTCTGTTATGTCACCATCTTGCTGTATGGCTTGTGGGGCCTGATGATGCACCTACATTTGGGGCCTGGAAGGTCTCCCATGCATAGGGCCTGGGGGGCTCACCTGATCATGGGGCATGGTGTTGCACTCATGCATGGGGCCTTACAGTGCACCCACTTGCAGGTCCTGGAGTCTCACTCATGCATGGGACCTGGGGGCTCACCTAGTCATGGGGCCTGGGTGCATACCCACACATGGGGCTTGATGGCACACCTGCTCAGGGGCCCAGCAGCTCACCCATGCACAGGGCCAGGGGGTCTCACCCACTCATGGGGCCTGGCAGTGCACCCACTCATGGGGACTGACATCCCAACGGCACACGGGGCTTGGTGGCATACCCACACATAGTGCCTGATGGTGCACCCATGCCTGGGTCCTTGGGGTCTCACCCACTTGCAGGCCCTGATGGCTCACCTGTCCATGGGGCCTGGCATCCCTCATGCCTTCTATATTTTGTTTTTTTTTTTATACCAGGAGGTCCTGGGGATCAAACCCAGGTACCTCCATATGGGAGATGGACACCCAACCATTTGAGCCAAATCTGTTCCCCTGCTATATCTCTTAAGGTTGACCAAAGATAACTAGAGTTACAGTCACTTCTCATACAGGATAGTTATATAATAAATCAGGCTTGGTTTATCACCAGCATTCTCAAAGCCAGACCTAAGTAGAAAAACTAGGGCTCGTGACACATGCATGGTTTCTAATATAGCAACTGTTTAGTCTATCCTGTTTATCACAAAATCAGGACAGCAAGAATATTCACAGAATGATTCTTGATATACAATAATATTAGAATTAATTATTATAACTATGCTGAGTGAAAGAATCTAAATAAGTAAAAGTCCATTAGTTGTGTTCCTTTCCAGGAAGAGCAGGACATCCACACATCTCACCTTGACCCGTAGGTTTTCTCTGAGGTTAAGTCCAGAGTCAGTGTGATCAAGAGGTAGTGTTTCCTTCTTTTGCTCATCCCACACCCAAGGAATTGAGGCACAATCTTGTGTTTGGCCCCTGAGGATATCCTTTTTGGCTCATGAGGCTGATTTCAAGCAAGGCTTTGCAAACCTAGAGGATCACAATGTGTTCCTTTTTTTTTTCTAACCAAATATTCAGTTTCTAGAGTGGGTGTTTCTTTCAGAGTGAATGTTCATTTTCCCACCCCCAGATTTAGAGTTATGATAAAAGATCTTGGCTGAATTCATTTGAGCAAAGTTGGGAACAGTTTAAATCTCAGAATTTCATCACATACAGTGGGGATTGTGGAGTAGGAAATGGGAAGAAGAATGGTGGACCTAGTGAAGACACAGACTAGAATGAAGACCGGATGGTCTACAAGGGAAAAATGGAGAATAAGACAGCTGAGAGGAGACCTCTTATGTTAGGAAAAAATCCCAAGCACTGACCTCAAAACTAACCCTCAAAAGTGTCTAAAATTTGATTAGATTGTATTGTAGAAATATTTAGACCTCATGGTTTAGTTGTAACAATTAGAGCAAATGGCCAGCAAGCCAGTTTGTGGAGATGAAAGAACCTGCAGTTGCCCAGAAAGGAAGAGGAAACACAGCTGCTCTCCTATCCCATTCAGGTGCAGGGATGGAGCCTCAGGTGTCATACTATTTAATCATCACCAGCCAAAAATGCCTGCAGTTACCTGGAGAGGCTGCATCTTGTCCCACCAGTTTCCACCTTGTTGGCGTTTGGGCCTAAGCCTAGGCTAGGGCTGCAGTCCAATCTGTGTGGGAAAAAAAGTCAGACACTACTGTCACTGTGATTTTCAATCAAACCTGATTCCCCTTTTTCCAAGGGCACAGTTAAAATGGTGACTACTCACCTCTTTCCATCTTGGACAGGATCAAACTTTAGCATTTTAGGATTATACTTTAGCCAGCCAAATTTACTAATCAGTAGAGGAAAATATTGGCCAACTTTCCCTTTCTCCCCCATTTTTGGGAAATGGAGTTTCCAACTCCAGCCATGGAAAAGCTCCAAAGGAGGCTTCTGTTGCCAGTGAAGAATGGGCACCAGCCTCCAGGGCATGGAATGCTCTACTCATGGATCCTCATTGTAGATGGCCAGTCTCCTCCTTCCATTCTTTCAAAGATGTTGCAGGATGCTCTTCTGGTCTCCTGGGGCCCCCAAACAGGTGCTTTGGATAGCTCTGTTTGATTACTAGCAGACTCTTGGAGCTCCTTACTCATTTTACCCCTCCCCTTGTTTATTTATTTTTAAACCTGATTTCTTTTCAGACTAATGTGGCTTGAATATAAATTGCATAGATGTATTTTTGTTTTGTTTACGTTGCTTTGTTTTCTTTCTTTTTTTTTTGTTATTTTTGATTGCTATTTTTCCTGTATTTTCTTTATTGAGCATCTTGGATCTGAGGGGTTTAGATTCTTAAATTATTTTTGAAAAATTCTTGGCTATTCTTCAAATAATTCTTCCCTTCTCTCTTTCTTTTAATTCTGGTATTCCAACTAAAGATATTTTGCATCATTTGAGATTATTCCACAATTCTTGGAGAATGCATTGTTTTCATTCTTTTTTCACTTTTCATTTTAGTTTGAGTTGTTTCTATTGACCTATCTTCTGAGTTATTAATTCTTTCCTCAACATTTTACATTTTATTGATGATCTCATAAAAAAATTCTTCATTTATGCTACAGAATTATTATTATTATTCATCCATTTTAGGTGTTCCTATTTTAAATTTCCATCTTATATTATCCACCTACTGTTTCACATTGTGTACTTGTTCCATTAGTGCCCTTTACATATAAAACATCATTTTTCAATGCTTGTATAACAATTCAAAATGTGAATTATTTCTGAGTGCCGGTCTAATACTTGCTTTTTTTCTTCTCATTATGTTTTCTGTCCTTGCCTTACATGTCATATTATGTTTTATTGAAAGCTTGATATGAGGTATTGGTTAAGAGGAACAGAGGTAAATTACCTTTTGCCTTAGAATTTGATTATCTGTAAGGAAGTAGACTATATTCTATGTATGTTATATTACAAGCAACAGAGACTTAAAATTCTTCTATATGCCTTGTATAGCCTCTACTTCTAACTATGTGTTTCCTTAAATTGTCCTCCTCATCTGAGAGCCTGTGTCTTGCAGGTCATTCAGCCATAGTCCACTTTTACTAGTGGACTGTAATTAGTGCAGTCCACTGTAGGTTTGCATGTGAGGTGTTCAGGAGAGAGTGTTTTATACAGTCTAACAATTAATTCTCAACTTTTAGTGACTCTTTGCCTTGGGACTGTGGCCTGCAAAAGTGTTTCCAGTTGTATGTATTTCCCCCTGCCCCTTACTTACTTTGCTAACTGTGGAATTCCCAGTCTATTTCCTTGAAGGTCTTACAATTTTTAAATAAAAATCTTTATAAAATTTATTTTTAGAGAACTTTTAGATTATGGAAAATTTATATAAAAAGTATAAGTTTTACCTCTTTTAAACCTCTCCTTACTATAGGAGATATAAAAAGCAGTGAAGACCTCTGGAGCAAGGAATGATTTCCTCACCAAGTTGTAATATGTCTTTGGAAAAATTCTTGCCCTGGACAGTTGGATTTATTAATCACAAAGGTCTGAGTGTCTTTCACAACAATTGCTCTTCCCCTCCATATGCAAGATCACCAAAAGTATCTTCTAGATCCTCACTTTGAATATCTTGTGAGGTTCTGTAGAGAAATTCTGCAAAGCTTATGACTTCAAGTCTGTGGAGTTTCTCACTCATTTTTGTACACACTCAGCCTCCAACCTGTCAGCAAAATTATATCAAAATGATATTACCAGTTTATGGCTCTGGAATGTCTATGTGAGCTAAACAGATCTTAACTATGTCTCTTGATGAACCTTTCCCCAAGTCAAGTTAATGGATTTTCTGGTGACATTGGTTAACTGTTGGTCCAAGGAAATAATTTTATTTTATTTCTTTTTTAAAAAATATATTCAAATCTTTTGTTTTTTATTGATGCACATTGGACATGATCATCTGACATATAAACTTTCATTTGGAAATATGACACAACTATTTCAGTATTTAAACCATAGTAAATGTTTAGGAGATCAAAACAACAGGCACAAAATAATATATATATATATATTTCTCCAAATAGATCTATTTCATCTTCTGCAAATGCACTGCTGACTGTTTTATAACCCCAATATCTTGATATTGTTGTCTTCAAAAACTATATGTGGTTTCTTTGTTTAAAAGTATTTCTATCACACAATCTATGCAATTTCAGTTATTTTCCTGAGCACAATAAGCATGTTTTATGCTTTGTCATATTTTCTACATACAAAACAGAAAGATGTGAAATAAATATTTTATGTTTATGTTTCTTAAATTATTGATAGCTATTCCCAAGTCATGTCATTGTCTCTGGCAATAAATTAAAAATATCAGTTATCTTTCAGCCATATTAAAATAATCCATGAATAATCTCTCTTAATCGAGCCATTCAGCATTCAGTATTCTCTTAATTTATCACTTAGGATAGTTTTTCAGGATAGCATTTACACTCCCATTAATCTCACAGCTAACTTTCCCATAATTCATCAATCATCTCCAAGTCATCTCTCAATTGTCTCACAACTTACCCTATCAGCTACGTTCCCTAAAGATACCTCTCAATTGGCCTCCTTCTCAAATATGTCTTAATATTACTTCAGCTTTCTATCACTGCTAAATACCTCACTCCCTCAGTATTTTTTCTTTTCCACTGAATCTTTTTCTGATGTGATTATATCATCTCTCTTTCTCTCCCCCTCTGTATCTCTATATATAATAGACTCAGTAATCAAATCCTCTGATATTATTCATTACTTTTGTACACCTCTAACCATTTTCCCTTTGATTTCTTATTCTATTCAGTGTTAAATTCTTACAATGTCCTGGGTATAAATGAATTGCACAAATCAGACATTGTTAAGCTGTTTCTTACATTTATTTCTGTGTTTTCTTCTATACTAATGCAAAAACAATTTTCTGTACTTTGATTTCACACCAGAAGATTAAGAAGATACACAGACTATTACAGTCCTGGATTTCCATCTAATGAATGTACAAACTAGGCAATCCCCTGCCACAAGAGTGGACACTTCATTTGTTATTCCCATGTCCCATAGAGGAGACTATGTAATGTTTAAGGAAATTGAGAGGCTAGAGAAAATCATCCTGGCTATTTAGTTTCTTAGTTACCAGGAAGCCAGTGTTGGAATTTTTCAATGCATGAGCATTGAGTTATTACTCAACTGAGTGAAAATTCTTTCCAAGTGCCTTGATATGCAATGATCTACTAAATATGCATCTGTGATTCTCTCTTGCCTGTTATATTTGTTTAATATTTTGAATTTAGAAGGCTGATGTATTCTAGAAATGGTTAAATAGTTGAAATGGGCAGATATTTATCCAAATAATATTGATTAACATGTAATCCCCTCATTTAGATTGTGTAGTATATGCACTTCCTGAAAATTTCAACTTTCCTTGGAGCTCATGTGTCTGTTGCTCAAAGGCTGCACTCTACATGGAGCCTGTCTACTCACAAAATCATCACATCTTCTCAGAGAATGCTGTTTCTGTCCAGGGCACAGTCAGTGCATCTATCCATTGAATAATGGTATCTATTTGAATTTTATTTAAAGGATGAATGTAGATTAATAAATTTAAGGTAAAATTATGGAAATGCTGTAACATGAAACTATAAAACAATGCAAGATGAACTGGCTTTATTAACTATTAGACAGATCAGACTTCACATAAATGACTATAATGAGAATTAAAGAAGCATATTTCATAGTGATAAATGGGTCAATTAATCAAGAAGAAGAAAACAGTAACAATGGAATATGACTCCAATAATTGTTTACATGAAATAAAACAATTGATAGCTCTACAAGAAGGAGAGACATTTACAATTATAGTGAGAAATTCCATTTTTCCAATAATCAAAATATTAGACAAAAATAAATAATAATATAAAAGTATTGATCAAATTTTTCAACAGACTTGATTGCTTTGGCATTTTGGAAATTAATGAATTCTACCCAAATTATAACTATCCAACGCTATTTATTTTGGCATTGTCAACTGTGGCCAACCAATATCACTTGAAAATGTTTCTTCTAGCTATTGGTTTAAATTTAAATCATTTATCATACCTATTTACTTAATTAGTATTTGCTGTACTATTAACTGTTTAACATGGTTGATATAAGAATTAAAATAAGCATTTTTATATCATCTCATTCCACCTTAAATATGCTAAATTTCTTCATGTTTGTGAAAGGACACAAAGTGTATTTCCAAATCTTCCCTATCTTCCCTTGGATCCTTGTTTTTGTCCAATATAATTTTATTTGTTATAAGCTTGCAATAACTGATTAAAATTATTAATTTAAGTGGTTAACTTAAAAAGCAATTAAAATGACAAAATATTAAATTTCACTTCTATTTAAGTTTTGCTCTGTTTATATATCTTCAAATTTCTGACATACAAAATATTCATTCTTCCTGAAATATACCTTTAACCATTTATCAAAGTGTGGGTATGCTGGAAAAGAATTTCCTATTTTCTGCCTACCTGAACAATTCTAATTTAATGGCTATTTTCACTGGATGTAGAAATCTGGGTTGTTTTACTTTATCTTTCCTCACTAAATTCTCATTCCATCTTACTCCCATGGTTTTGATGACCAATCTGTTGTAATTAACTTTCTTATTCCTCTGTTAGTAGTGTATCATCCAAAGTTATATTAAATTATGTGATATTGACCCACTGGTCCAGGATATTATACTCTCTTTTCCCAAGTTTTAGTTTTTACTTTATTTCTGAATTTAGATAATATATATTGACCTAAGTTCAACAATTTTTATTCATTTATTTTGATATATATATTAAGTTTCCTGAGGATGACATTATTCATTATTGCTCCTGTGTTGCATTTTTGTACTTCTTGTGTCTGTATTTAATTCATTTTTGTAATTGCCATATTTCTTTTAAAGTTGCCTATCCAATCTGGCCATCTGTCTACCTTTTCCCTTTTCAGATTTTAACATATTAATCAGAATTAAATTTACTTCTTTGTTTTTATTTTAGTTCCAGGATTTGCCTCAAATACTTAACTCATTCTATCATATTATCTATTTGGATTTCTCTCTGATTTTATATTTGTTGAAAGCAAGCAATTTTGGAAAATTCAATATTGTATTATTTTATTATTTTTTACTATTTATCCTTATTATAATTCCTTTCTTTTTTCCTGCTCGTATGACGTCACCCTAACTTTCTGCCTTGCCTTTTCTGTGGGTGTTTGTGTGAGTCTAGCCATAGTTGATTTGGAGTTGATTGTTGCCATGTATATGCGAGTTTGAATATTTTGCTGCTCTGACACGAACAATATTAGTTACCTCTAGGGAAACCTAGTCTTGCGGACCTGCTTGGAACGTGATCTGTTACCTGTGTTTCAAGCTGAATGCTGCCCTCATGTTCCCTAACTGTGCAGTGTGTTGGAGGATGTTAGACTAAAGGGGCAGCACTCTCTCATCTCCTGAATGAGTTTTATCCTTAAGCTTGCCTTGTGAAGCTAAGCCCGGGGTGTGGTTGTCTTTGGGTCCCTTTCGCTTTTCCACAGAGGCAGATCTAGAGCTACAATGAATTACGGCCCTAAGCATAGAGTGTTGAATTCCCCATCTCTTCCCTTACACAGCTGTAATGGCTTTCTTCCACCAGAGTCCTCTGCTACTTGTTTTGGTGCCCTTCCTGAGAAATAAACTTTTATCCCTCAGGGAAGATAGAGAAGGTGGTAAGAGAGTTTGGGGTAGAATCCATTTCCCGTTTCTATATGATTTACTTTTGCCCATAGGATACAGCTTGTGATGGAAATTAATACACTATTTTTGCAGAAAGACTGTCTGAGAGGTGAGGACATGGCTATATATTACTGTCTGAGGAACACAGTGAGGGGAATGCATCGTGAGCCCAGACTGAAATCTTCCATGCAGAGCAGCTTCCTGGAGGTGCTCAGGACCTCACAGCTCAGGATCATTTTCAGATAAAGGCATGGTAGGCTGTATTTGTCATAGGGGGTTTCCAATAAGGTCTGCATTTCCCTGCCTCTCTCTCAGTGAACAGTTGTTTGACCAGTGATCAGTGTCACTGAGGATGTATGGTGAGCCCAGTAGAAGAGAGCAGAGGGAGCAGCTTTGATGCCCATGGGCTCTGTTGGAACCCAAGGAGACTGACAAGGGGCTGCCAATGCTGACCTGTTAAAACAACCATTCTGATCACAACTGTAGCTCAGCCATCCATGGCCAGGACGCCAAACAAGGACAGGCCAAGCTGCCACTTATATTCAACCACCTGAAAATCCAGGACCAAACAGTTGGACCCACATTGTAGAAGTGAGAAGGAGCCTAGGCCCTCAGCTCCCTGCAGGGCCAGCAGGACTGACCCCTGGGGATCTCAAGAGCACTGAGCCAGGGCCAGGTTCAGGAGCAGATGTGCAGGCAGGGGCAGGAGTCACACAGGATCATGGAGTCCACAGGCCAGGACCAGGGACAGGTGAAGAGAGACCTAGGACCACCAAGCACCAGGGCCAGGTTGAGAGGCAGGTGCATTGGAAGGATAAGGGAGCTTCCCTGCAGTATCTGGGCTTTCTTTTCATGTCTTCTCTGCTCAGCTTTATGGGAAGGCTCAGGTAGGCCTTGTCTTGCCCGGGCTATGTTTCTTTCAGCATATAAGTTCAGTGGAATTTCATTAAATCACCTCTATTTGGGCAATTCCACTGTTATATAAAATCTATAAAACTATGTGAAACAAACAGTATGCATAGTGTTCATTCACTTGAACTGATTTTACCAAATGTCAATTTCACAAAGATTTCAGAAAACAAGATGTGGAAATAAGTCTTCAATGAAAAATGCTCTTTTACCTTCAACACAGTGTCCTCACAGTGACATAATTTACTCCACATGTGGATTTGGTTTTCCTCCCTGCACCTCCCTTCACAGCACTTCCATCCATGGACTCAGTCCTAACATTGGAACATGCTGTATGATAGTCTCCTTAATCTCCTAATTCTGCCATAATAATCAGTGCCTTTTGTGTCCAGGCCAAGTTCTTTTCTCCTCATATTTTACCTCACCTATTACGAACATGGCTAGGGATGAATGTCTTACCATATTTATTATTAAATCAACAACAGATGTTATTACATTGCTAGTTTGCAGTATGCTGTATTCAACTTCCTCCTACAACATGAAGTAGAAATATATACTCAGAGATGATGTGAGTTTACATCTCTCAATACTCAGGTGAAGAGACTGCGGGTGAGTAGGGATGCATTTCCTCAGTTGCACATGTGTGATAAGGTATGGGAAGAACCAAGTAGGTGTTCCCTGGGCAATTATGGTGTCCAAGGTGAGACCAAATACAGGTCTTTTCTGACTTCTATAGAGGATAATATGACAAATGGCAGCAATGAAAATTTCTAACAGCTCCGACAACTTGCTAAAATTACAATCATGATGTCACTAGGGAGAAATGGCATCAGGAAAATGGAAAATGTGGCACAAAAACCCTAACCATTTTGATATTTCAAAAATCAACTAGAATCCATTAGAGTCAACATTGTAAGGGTATGTACATATTATATATTTCATATGTGTACTTGCACACATACACATATATATAAATGCTGGGACAGTGGCAAAATGACCATATTTCCAAAGCCATCTATATTCCTTGGCTGCATCTTAATCCCTGAGTAGATCATTCAACACATTTCCCACCTGGAAGTAGAGGAAACTGAGCTTAATGATGGGGTAACCCTGGGAGAGGACTGTGTCCTCCAAGGGCTCAAACACCATCCTCCCACCAAGGTGTCCCTGAGACAAGAATCTCTCCTCATCCCCTTTCATTTTACATACAGTTACCTCCCAGATGCAAATCACCACATGGGCAGACATGAAACCACAGCACAAATTTACTTAAATTTAGGTTTCTTCTATGTCAGAAAACTCATTTTCTGTTCATCATGGACCTCCTGCACAAGAACATGAAAGCCTTGTGGTTTATCATTTCTCTACTGGCAGCTTCCAGATGTGAGTTGCTCAGGGATTGAGTAATGAAGATAATGGGGATGCTGCCTCTGAGCACAGGACTCACTGTGGTTCTCTTTGTCCTCAGGTGTCCTATCCCACATGCAGCTGCAGGAGTCAGGACCTGGCCTGGTGAAACCCTCACAGACCCTGTCCCTCACCTGCACTGTCTCTGGATTCTCTTTAACCATCAATGGCCTGGAATGGATCCGCCAGCCTCCTGGAAAGGGGCTTGAGAGATTTAGTGCAATATGGGGTGCTGGAAGCACAAAATATAACCCAACTCTTCAGTTACAAGTCAGCACCACCAGGGACACCTCCAAGAATGAAGTTTATTTAAAGCTGAGCAGCCTGAGATTTGAGGACACAGCCACATATTACTGTGCGAGAGGAACAGTGAGAGGAAGCCAGGGTGATCCCAGACATAAACCTCTCCTCAGGGCACAGAAGGGGGCTGGGCTGCTTAGGTCACTCAGGACCACCAGGGGGCACTCAGATAGCAACAGATTTTTAAAAAATATGTAAATTGTTTTTTGTCCCTGTCTTCTGAATATGCCTTAAAGTGTTGACAATACTTGCATTTACTATCTGTGAAATTATATCTAGCAAGTTAACTCACATTTCTGAGAATGTCCTGGCAAACAATAATAATCCCCTCCCATCATGTAGCTCCCCTGTCCTCAGGGAGAAGGAACTGGAAGATTAGTAGCCCAGCCTTCTCCTAGGTACAGCATCCAAGTTCCTCCCTTTGTTCCCTAACGTTCAAGTGATTTCAAGGACAATTTCTCTGCAATTTCATTAAGCCCCTTATAAATTATGACCAATTACCTACAGTGTCATCATTGTATCACAAACACTGGCTTTAATAGATATATAAGACTAAAAATTAGCTCACAACATGTATTTTAATTCAAAGAATATTCCTGATATGATTCAAATTTAATAAGTAACTTTAATAAGTAACTTTAATTTAATAAGTAACGTTAATTTTACATGTAAGAAAGTATCCATCATTTATTAGAATATTCTTTTCCCTAAAATTATAAAACCTTTTAATATATCATAATATTTAACTACTTATTATAGATAACTGTGAGTAAAGTTATCATTAAGAACTTGTCACACCCCTAAAACTATTCCACAACCACTGTCTTCTGAAGGCAGAGCTTAGCTGGCAGAATGCACAGGGAAGCAGACCTAATCAGATGTGTGCTTGGGCCTCATATTCCAGCACATCCTGGAAAGCTGAGCATGACTCCTACTGCCTCCCCCTTGCTTCACATTGCTGTGAGGGAAACAGCTTCTCATGATGCATCTTGTGCATAAGAAATGAATGCTCCTCTTTCTGGATGTGCAGGCCCATGTTCATCTATAGGTTCCAGGCCAGGGGCAAGCACACCCTTTTTTATCATGTCGATCACCTGAAGCCTACCTGGCTCCTTACCTGTTATGAGCTCTGATATAAGCTTCCTGGAGAGAGGCTGGGATATGAGCAAATAAGCAGTGTTGTCAATCCCATCCAGGTTGCCTCTGTCCCTTCTCCTAAAACAATATTTGGTCTATTATATATTTCTGCCCTTCCCTAGGGTAGGGAATCTCTTCCCCAGTTATTTCCTCCCAAGATACACTGGTTTTTCACCAGTCTCTTCAACTGCCTATTACAAAATCCTTCTTCTCCATCAAAAAAATTTTTAAATGCTTAAATGATGAACTTTATGGTATACATTTTGTATCTTAATAAAACTATTTTTTAAAAAAGAAGATCATTTCTTGGAGAAAAGAGAAGAGGAGAGAGGCAGAAATTATAAAATAATGAGTGGAAATTTTGGAAATCACTTGGGGTGGTGGTGATGGTTAAACTTTTATACATGTAAGTAAGTACTTACCAAATGTTACACCTAAATATGTGATGATTATCATATGTCAATTATGCCTTAATGATGCTGATACAAATAAACAAAAGGATAGATGAATAGAATGTAGAGATAGAGAGATAAATCATGACCTGTGAAATGCCAGAGAGCACTTTAATTATAGGTGAATGAACCCTGGTTGTTTCTACATTTTGGGAAACATTTAAGATGCAGCAACATCATACTTTGGTCTCATTACACAATAAGGGATGCTACAAATCTACCTAGGCATGCCCCACTCTGTCCTCTCATTGGTTCAGTGGAGCCATAGAGTCTAGTGGTGAGGAACACAGACCAGACACTGGGGCTCACTAATAACAGACATAGACTTTGGGCATCATCAAAGCATTCTATATTTCTATTTGAAATTTCACATCTGTAAAATGAAGGTAAACTGGATATCTTTTCTTTACATATGTACATATAAAATAAGGTCAAGTGTTCTAAGTGTTTAGTCCTGCACTATCAAATAATGGTAATACCTGCCTTGGGACACTTCCATGTCTCCACCCCAAGAACTGGCAAGGGGTCCTGCAAGTACTTTCCCTTCTTTGGGTGATGTAAACTAGCCCAGGCCTGACCCTGCAGCTCTGGGAGAAGAGCCCGAACACAGTGCTCCCCAGATGTTTTGATTTGGTGATCAAGACAACACAAATGAATCACCATGACATGAGTCCTGAGCTCAGATTTCACATCACTATTTTGAAAAGTTATTTTATAGGCAACAAGAGACATGAAATATGTGAGTTGATATGAGTGAGAGAAATAAGGGATAAATATGGCCATTTTCCTGACCAGGATGTATGTACTTTCAGATTTTCTGTTGGAGGAGTCCAGGTGAGAATTGATACAACATGGAGTTTCTCTAAAGCTCTCCATGGAAGAATCTGGATTCACCTCCAGTAGGTACAATATGAATTGGGTCCACAGGCTCCAGGGATAGGCCAGAGTGCATCTCAGACATAAGTAATGTGGTCATTGCCACACACCATGCAGAATTCTGAAGGGCCAATTCACCATCCCCAAATGGTTGCCGTGAACACTCTTTGTCTGCAGATATCCATCTCCAGTCAGAGGAGAGACACATTTGTGTATTGCTGAGGCAGACACTATGATGGGAGGCAGGAGGTGCCCAGACTCACTCCTATCTTGCAGGGTGTATTAGTCAGCCAAAGGGGTGCTGATGCAAAATACCAGAAATAAGTTGGTCATTATAAAATGTATTTATTGGTGGTAGAAACCCAATAAAGCATGATTCTTACCTCACCAAAGTCCATTGCCATGTTTTGTAGAAAGACAGCTGCTGAAGTTTGACAGGTTTCAGTTTTCTTGGCACCTTCTCTTCCTGGGGCTCCACTTCTCTCTGGGATTAGCTCCTCTGTTTCCTCCACAAGATCAGCTGTAGACTATGAGGCTCTCTAGGCTTTGCCTCTCTCCACAGGACCAGCTGTAGACTCACAGGAAAACACCTCATGCCTTTTCCCAGGGGCTTCTCTCCTTCCTGATGACCAAGCTCTCTTACTTCCTGGGGCTCCAGCTCAAGACTCCAACATCAGAACAACTACAACTCTGTCCTTTGCCATATCTTTTTTTTTTTTAATTTGTAAAATGATATATAAATACATATGCATATATGTGCATTT